>VXAV01007768.1:48762-59543 GCA_013399715.1 Alectura lathami | reverse complement strand
GCAAAAGCTAATGCAGAATAAAGTATACATTGTATATGTATGATTAGGATTTTTTTTTCCAGGATTGCATTACATTTTTGTTTATTACATTTAATTTAGTCTACCATTTTGTGGTCCACTCACTCAGAATAGTCATATCTTTCTTCCATTCTTTGCACTTAGTTTTGTTTTTAACTAAATGATTCATCATCAATAAATTTTATCAGTGTGCCATTCAGTCCCTTTCCAGATAATTTTCAAACAAGTGGAGCAAGTCTCAGTACAGATCCCTGAAGGATTCTCTGAATAAGTTCCTTCCACTGTTTAGAAATGCAAAGAAAAAGTGTTGTTCTTGTATTTCTGGCCTGTGGGAATTCATGGAATGTTACAGTCAAACAATCCGCATGAAGGTTAATTAAGAAACCAGACTTTTAGATGCTTAAGCATCATTTGAGATTTGCCTGTCCCAAGCACAAGAGGGGAAAGAAAGAAAGAAAAAAAAAAAAAAAAGGTCTTCTTTTTGCTTAATCGCAGATCACTGTTTTGCAGATAGACAAACAAGCCAAAATTCTAGGTTTTTTTCACAATGTTTTGTTTGGGTTCATTGATTTTGGCTTTTCTGGGGTTTGTTCTCTCATTGCTTCACAGCAGAAATTTAAGGATAGAAACTAATACAAGGGGTGCTATCTCTGCTATCTCAATCCCAGTGGATTTTAGAGGAATTTGGCCTCTACTGATACACTTTTTCTGGAGTGAAGTTGAAATCATTAGACTCCAATCAGTTTCTAATGTTTTTTTTTTCAAATTCATAAATTCAGCAAAGCTTATTTATAACTCAGCTTCAGGTTTAGGCAAAAACGTGGACCAAAGTTTTTTAAAAATTTGCACACTGCTGATAAGTCTCTGACCACTCCAGGTAGCTTTCATCTTAAAATAACTTTAGATCTGAGGCAACAAAGAATGTCATATATCTCAATGTAATATGAAGCATATTAAAATAGCAAATGAGATTAATTTCAGTTTATTATCCTTTCTCTACTCAATGAGCTGATCATCTGTGTGCCTTTAAGACATCTTACTTGGATCTTTAACCAAACGTACTTGAAAGATGATAAAACACCTTATCATCTTAAAGACATCTGGAATTTTTCCCTTGGTAGGTAAAAAGCAAGCCTTCAAAACCTGGTTTACTCATCTTGTACTGAATGCAGTGATGAACTTAATGATTTGAAAGGGTTTGGGGATTGGTAGTAGGGGTACTGCAATACAGGGAAATGTAAGTTCAGAGTGACAACCAAATTGCTTCCAAGTTTGCTTTGTATTTGAAGATATTTAATGGACTGGTTTAGGACCTCTTTAATCAAGATAATGAAACTTATTATAACTACTGAATGGGGTAGACACAGCATCCATCCAACTTTTAGGGAAATGAGTTAGATTTTTGAAGTGAAAAAGCACTGTTACATATAAATGGTCTATTAGCAATAAAATCATGCGGCTTAATTCCTGAATGAGACTTCTGCTAGAACCTGAGAATCTCTCATGGACATACAGTCAAATTCAGCTACTGGAAATAAATGCTAGCTGAAACCATTCTAGGAACATTTATTTAATGCATAGAAGAAGAGGTTTGAGGGCTTAAATGCCACTGTCTTTGGCAAGCCTGTAGCTGCCTTCTTAGAGGTAACCCATAGCCACACGACAATGTAAATACACAGGAATGAAAAAACCTGCAAATAATCATGTATATATCTAACTTATATTTTTCATCATCCTTTTTTGGGGACCATCCTGGACATAAACATATCATGTTTAGCATGTCAGCACCCTCTGTCCTCTAAGTGCATAACACCGGAACTCTGCTTGTTCAAATACCAAAAAAAAAATCAATTAGAGGTTACCTAAATTTTCATCAGTTCAAGTACCCATTTCTGATTAGGTATTAATACCAGTTCATCAGTTTTGAGTATGTACCAAAACTGGCATTAAGAGTGAGTGTTTCACATTCACAAGTACATTAGCTAAAATGAAGAAATAAGTGGCCTCTTTGGATGACTATTAACTATGTTCTTTCTAGCAGATGAAGCCATGTGTTGTTCAGAAGAAAAGGAAGGGAACTGAAAAAATTCTTTTTTCCAGCCTTGATTTTCTTATGCTGATGGTTGTCCTCTAGGTTCTTTTTGGGGGAAAAGTACAACTCCAAGAGAGGTGCAGAGGAAGGAAGGGCAGTTCTTGTAGCTGTGCTAACTGCCATACAGGCAACCTGGCTGGAAATCTTTCAACAGAAAAACTTCTAGTGATGAACGCATTTATAAAAATACAGTCTTGAAATTACTGTTATTAAAATGATTGAAATAAGTTTCCCAATCATCTAGATGATATGTTTTTATTTATTTAAACTGAGGCCATGTTTTGTAACAGCCAAAAATCCTGGATGTTGATAGATAATGCACTTCTTTGTCTGGTTTGTGTTTTTGTGTGTGTTTGGTGTTTTTTTGTTGTTGTTGCTGTTTTTCCTCTAAATATAGTTTCATAGTCCTCAAAGATTAAAGAGCAGTCTCCAATCTACCCTGCAGGATAGAGTACTCAGTAGTTGTTGCTCTTTGTTTTTCTTCATTAGCAGTAGATAAAGTTAGCTTTGTTTCTTCAGTCATACAATTTGAGGAAGCTTCCAAAAAGCCAGTGAAATTCAGTAGCCATCTGGAATTCCAGTTTTGTCACTAAACATATTTCTAGCTATACTATACTATAGCTGTACTATACTAGCTATACTATAGAATTGAATATTATTCAGTATTTATTTATGGTATGGTGTGATTTTAAGTAAGTTTGGATATAAAAATCTGATTATATCAAATTAGTATGTTGTTTTGTTTTGTATTTTCCAAGTCAGCTCTCACTGGCTTGTGAGTATTCTTTGTAACTAGTGTTTCCCCGTGATACGCATTTCTTCTGGAAACATGACAGTCTTTTGAACTGTGTCACTAAGAACAAAGAACAAACAGACAAAAAAAAAAAAAAAAAGCCTCATTCCCCTGTGTCTGATTTTAAATTTGCTGAAGTTCCAGTCACAGAACTTAAAATTTCATTTCCAGTGGAAGCTGTCTTCCCAAAACTTTGTTGTCACCAGTATTCTGCAGATGTGTCACAGCTTGAAAGCACAGATTGTGTACAAAACTTTCTTTGCAGTTAAAAGGTTTGAAAGTAAAGACTACAGCTTCTGTTGTGAATCTTTCTGGCCTACAAAGCGGTTCAGCAGTAGCTCCATTAACCATGAAATACAGGCATCATTTTAGTGTAACATTTTTTCTTAATTTCCAGTTGTCTTTTAGGAAACTAGCACTCAGTCTACACAAGCTAATTTCTGATTCATGGCATTCATTCTTAACATGTTTTCCACATTTTTTGTTTTTATGCAGGCTTTTAATTAATTACTTTAAATTAATAAGATCTTGGTGGAGAGGTCCATGTAGTTCCCAAGTGAAATTTCTATTCTGCCTCTGTTTCTTATAATGTTCTTCTTTGCCTCCATTCGCAGTGATCAGTGCCTTTTGCTCAAACCAGTTTAATAAGATGATTACTCCTGGCTTCCAGAGGTTGTATCAGATTTTGCCCCTCATTGTGAAAACAGTCTGAGAATGACTTGGATGTCATGCAAGAAATATCACACTGAGTATTTTCACGGAAAGATAATGCAGTCTAATGTTAAAAACCCAAACGACAGATGAAGAAATCTCCTCAAAATCCTAGCTGCCTTAGGCTTAAGGTCTCTCATGAGTGTTGAGGAAATTAGACCCAATTTATCCTAGATTAATTACATAGATGAAATGTTCATTGCTGCTTCAATTTAGACTCTTAAAATGATTTTATACCTACATTTCTGTACAATCATGGGCATTATTTTGTCATTCATTGACATGCAGGGCAAGGAATACAGAACAGAATTTGACATCTTCAGTATCTGTTTTCATTTTTTAAAAATTGAAGTATTTTTTCAATATAGATTGTTCTCATAATGTTGAATTAGAAGTAGTCAAACAGCTGTATTGAACTTCTGTCTATTAACAAAGCTTAATCATTGCAGTTTGGTGGTTTACCATCACTAGTCATTAAAGGGCAGATCTTTTTAGGGTCTGTATTGCTCAAGAAATGGTTAATAGGATGCAGAGCCTTTCACTCTGACATTATTGGGTTTTATTTAGTTCAGGTTCTTTCTTACCAAAATATGTTCATCTTCTGATAGTTAATTATTTTGTTTAAAATCTAATGCAAGGCTCTTCTAGTCTAGCTTAGATGGTCATGTGTAGTTCTGAAGCAAAGGATCGTTTCCAGTGTCTAGAACACAAGTTGCCACTAAGACTGATGCAAAGAAAATAACTCTTGCCCAGTTTGTAGGCTGAGGAAACAGATGTTTAGTTGAATGGACTCAGTTGAAAGTCAAGATGAGGAAAAGAAGATGATGGGATAACCCTTAAAGGGTCAGCCAAAAAGTCAAATGTACACATCCCCCACATTCCCATTGTAAAAGAGAAGCAGTATGCATTCGTGACCCGCCTTTCCAGTACAGCACTACACATGTAGTTTCCCATGCTGGGAGAAGAAAACAAAGTTGTAAGTGATGGAGAATCACTTTCTAGTTGTTTTTGATAACATGCATGCAAGGAGTTGTTGAAGTAGCTAACCAGCATGCATCCAGATTCCAGCAACAAGTGGTGACAAATGGCTCTCTCTTGGCCTGGCATGTGTAACCATACTAACGTGATCAAAGCGGGCAAGGGGCTAGCTGAGATGAACTTGTCTGAATAGCTTGGCAGAAACCAAATTTGAATAAGGTACTGGGGTGGCTGTTGAGGAAAGCAGTTTGAAGGGTATGCAGCTGAAGTGCAGTCTCCTTTGGGTATTGTTAGTCCATCATCTTACCTTATGAACTTAATGAACTGTTGCAAATTGCTCAGCTCATAAGGAGATGTGAAGTGTGAAGGGGAGAGAGGAAATGCCTACTGAAAACATTGAAGTGTGGTTCCTTCTGGTTCCGTCTAACTAAAGCTCCTCCTGGCACCTCCTATCATGCTGAATCATGTTAGGGCCCATTTCTGCAGCAAGACAAAATCGTTACTGGAATGTAATGACTCTTGATCATGAAAAGGCTATATATTACAAAGCTGACAAGAACTTCTGCAGGATTCCTTGCTGGAAGGTGACCCAGCATAAATGTGTTCTCTTACTGGTTTTATAAGTATTTATTTCGTCTTTTTAAATTATTACTATTTTTCAAATAGTAGTGAACACTGGTACATTGATGATAAAAAAAATAATAATAATTTTTATCTGGTCTTGCAGAGGAAAAGTCTTGGTGAATTCCATGGTTACACGAACAGGCTAATTTGCTGGTCCAGGTACTGGACAGACCAGCTAGAGGTGAGGCATCCCTATCATGTATGCCAGCCATTGACACTTCAAGACATTTTCATTCTCACTCACTCTCACAATGAACATGTTGTTGCTCAGTAGGCAGGAATCATTTTTACACCATTCAATGGGAAATTCTAAGAAAAATTTGCAAAACACCAAAGTGTCTGGTGGACAGAATGCCTCACTAGGAAGTGGGAAGCCTCAGCCACATTAAGTCCATGTACCCAGATGGGCAGCTAAACTTCTCCACACCTCTCTCCCCCCCCCCCCCTCCTCAAAGGAGGGAAGAAAATATAAAGAAAAAGGGCTGTACGGTTGAGATAAGGACAGGGAGACCACTCACCAATTACTGTCATGAGGAAAACAGCCTCAGTGTACAGAGATTAATATAATTTATTGCTTATTACTAACAGACTAGTGCAGTGAGAACTAAAAGCAAACTAAAAACACCTTCCCTCCACACATCCTCTTCTACCTCCTCCCCCTGAGCTGTGCAGGGGAAGGGGGAATGGGGGCTGC
Organism: Alectura lathami; assembly: GCA_013399715.1. Classification (NCBI taxonomy): domain Eukaryota; kingdom Metazoa; phylum Chordata; class Aves; order Galliformes; family Megapodiidae; genus Alectura; species Alectura lathami. Next base: position 53,633 of record VXAV01007768.1, on the reverse strand, counting down.
AGTCAGTCCATAACACCTTGTCTCTGCTGCTCCTCCATGGTCACTCTGCCCCTGCTCCAGTGTGGGATCTCTTCCACGGGTGCCATCCTTCCCAAACTGCTCCAGCATGGGTCCCCAAGGGCAGCAGTTCCGCCAGGCCTCCTGCTGCACCATGGGCTGCAGCTCCAGCATATGACTCCCTCTTCTGAGATCTCTCCATGGGCTGCGGCCTCCTCCAGGCCACATCTCCCTGCTGCACTGTGGGCTCCTCCACAGGCTACACGTGGAGATCTGCTCCACGTGGTGCCCATGGGCTGCAGGGGGACAACCTGCTCCACCACGGACCTCTCCTGGGCTGCAGGGAGCTTCTACTACTCAATGCCTCTCCTGTCCTGCCCTCCTTCTGCACTGACCTTGGTGGCCTCAGGGCTGTTTCTCTCACATTTCTCACTTCTCCCTCCCAGCTGCTGTTGCTCTGTGTTCTTCCCTTCATTAAATCTGCTCTCCCAGAGGTGCAGCCAGCACTGTTCATGGCTTAGCTCTGGCCAGTGGTGGGTCCCTCTTGCAGCAGCTAGAGCTGTCTCTGACCTGACATGGGGGAGCTGCTGGGCTCTGCTCACAGAAGCAGCCCCTGCAGCCCCCCAAAAGCTTGCCATGTAAAGCCAGTACAGTTGCTGATGTTCCTGGTGACAATTTGAGCTTGGACCAGTTCTTCTGATTGGTTTAATGAGTGGCATGTAGGCTCTCTAGCTTATCTACATCTTTTCCTCTTATTTTAAAGATATCCAGAAAAAAAGGCATCTTGGTATGAATGAAATATTCTGTTCAACAAGATTTTCTTCAAAAATTCTAGTTTCAGCTGAACATGAATCTGTATTTGTTTGAATTCTTATACTAAATGAATTAGAAAAGACTGCCAATTAATTAAAGAAGAAGCAATTAAAATTTCTTCATATGTGTTTTCATTTTTACACATAAAGGTTCCTCCCTTTCTGCCTAGTGAAGGTGTAAAATCTGTAGAAAAGTTTGTTTTCACATTTATAGAGATGTGATCTTCCACTGAAATAATTTTGTTTTGTGGTGATGAGAAGCCTCTGCAATTCGCTGCTTGTATTGGTGTTTTATAGGACAAAAATTGGTGCTTTTCCCTCCCAATATAATGCAGACAAACTCATTTCAGACCATCCTTAATTCAGTATGTCTTTTGTATGTTGTTCAGTGTATAGTTTACAGGCACGTTTATTACTGTTAATTTATATTGACCTTTTTTATGAAAAATCACCACCCATTTTTAAAAATCAGCTGCTACTATTGCTTACAGTAGGTACTGCTGATGCTTGTAATCTTGCTCTTGCTCTTCTCTGTCTCCTTATGCTTCTAACACACTTTTCATTTGTTGGGCTTCTTCAGTTGTACAAATTTGGCCAAAGAAAAACCAATTTGTCCTCCTAACAATGTAGCTCAGGTTAGTTTCATGTGTCCTATGATGGTGTCCATCTCTAGATCTCACATTGATATAATTGCAGTACATTATGAAAGTTGACTTATTCACAGTTTATTGCATAATTATGATGTATTTAAGCCCTGCTAACACTCAAAATGCTTTCCCAGCCTTAGCTTTTACTTCTGCTAGGTGCTTCTGTCAGACTGAGATGCAGCCTTCTCTAAAATGAAATATTTAGATTTCTTTGCATTCTTCTGATGCTGCAATATGGAATCATCAGGTTCAAGAAACTCTAAAAATGCATTCCTGGCAATACCAGCTAACCACACTTGACACGCTGTCAAGAATTCTGCTTCCAATTTGCTTGTTTCCAATTAGAGAAGAAGCTCAAGAATGGGCAGGACAACTTCCCTCCACCTCCTCAATATATGAATTAATGCAGACATTAGCAATACACTCATGTTTAATCAGTTGGCTGTTGCCAGTGTAACCTGTCAATAATCTGTGGCACTGAAAGCTTGCACTACACCCTACACACCCTGCTGGCTTGTCATACAGACATACTGAACCCTGGCACTAGCAGATCATAATATAGAACAACATTCCAACTGTTTGTTCTGACTTCACTTTTGGACTGCTTAGGCTGAGTAGTTAGAAGTAAATCCTTAAATAAGCACAAGATTGAGGGCATAGTGTATTTGTAGGGCAACACATGGTTTGGCATGGATATATGTGCATGGTGCAGAGGGTGGAGGATAGCCAGAATGAATATTTCACTACATTTCATGTAAAATCCTGCAAAATCAAAACATGACTCTGCTTTTTCCTCCTGTTTCAAGCAATGTCTTGATCCTTCAGTTTCTTACTTTGCTCCAGTGCATAGTGATCTGTATTGTCCCCATCCCTCTCTCTCCCTTTCAGTTCGTAATAGTTGAAGCTTACTTACCCTTCAGACCTGGCCCTCTCTTTAATAATTCCATTACAAACTGTAGTTGTGACACAAGCTGTCAGATTAGCTCTCATTCTGCACTGCTGAACAAACAACACCATCATTAATTCCTCTATGTGAAGACGCTGTAAGCATAGAGACAAGAAAATAGTCGTCATAAAGCTATTCCCCGACTTCATGTGGAATTCACACAATATAGAGAGATGGTGCTGATAGCACATTAAGGCAACACTTCATTTAATGCATCATTGCCTCAACATTACTTGACCCACAGCCTTGCCCACACAAAGATGATTTAAGATTTTTAATAGGGCTGACGTTCACTGTCCGGTACTGCTACTCTGAAGAAACTGGTTCTAGGCTATATTCATCAATCTGTTTTTTTAACAATGCGTTCATGCCTATGTGCTTCATATCTCCTATCAGCTCAAATAAAGAAGAGCTGGAAGATACCTCCAGTTTCATAGTCTGCTCATACTGGCTTACAGGTGATTTCAGAATAGCGATGTGCAAATTGCATTTCAGTTCCTTGCTTTAAATCATAGAATCATAGAATGGCCTGGGTTGAAAAGGGCCTTAAAGATCATTAAGTTTCAGCCCCCCTATTGTGGACAAGGTTACCAGCCATTAGATCAGCCTGCCCAGGGCCCTATCCAACCAGGCTTTGAACACCTCCAGGGATGGGGCAGCCACAACTTCTCTGGGCAACCTGTTCCAGTGCCTCAGCACCCTCTCAGTGAAAAATTTCTTCCTAATGTCTGACTTAAATCTCCCCTCTCTTAGATTAAAACCATTCCCCTTGTCCTGTCACTACCAAACCATGTAAAAAGTTGGTCTTCCTCCTGATTATAAGCTCCCTTTAAGTACTGGAAGGCCTCAATCAGGTCTCCATAGAGCCTTCTCCAAGCTAAACAAGGCCAGTTCCCTCAACCTTTCCTCACAGGAGAGGTGCTCCAGCCCTCTGATCATTTTGGTGGCCCTCCTCTGGACCCGCTCCAACAGCTCCACATCCCCTCTGTACTGGGGGCCCCAGGCCTGGACACAGTACTCCAGGTGAGGCCTTCCAAGGGCAGAGCAGAGGGGGACGATCACCTCCCTCTCCCTGCTGGCCACCCCTCTCTTGATGCAGCCCAGGATGCCATTGGCCTTCCTGGCTGCAGGAGCGCACTGCCGGCTCATGGCCAGCTTTTCGTCGATCACGACGCCCAAGTCCTTCTCCGCAGGGCTGCTCTCAAGGAGTTCTTCTCCCAGTCTGTACACACACCTGGGATTGCCCCGACCCAAGTGCAACACCTTGCACTTGTCCTTGTTGAATTTACATCCTTTCTTTAAAGCAAAGCTCAGGACCAAAGGACTAGAAGTTGTAGCACCCTGTCAGACCGTATGTCAGAAAAGACTTGACACCATGTTATTTTCCTTTTTCCTTGTAAGGAGGCCCCTCCTCCATATACAAGCCAGTTTCTTGGTGTGCATTTTCTAGCAGACTAAACCTGTTGTGTGTGCTGTCCTGAGGCACCTCCCTGGCACAATGCCTACAAGCCTGTGTAAGGGCTGCAGCCTTTGACTGCACCAGGTTTTAGCTCCAAGGAGTTGGACATTCTCGAAAGGATGCCCTGGCCAGCAGAACCTCTGTCAGTGGGGAGAGAGGAATGTCCCCCAAGGGGAACAGTTGAAAGTAAGACATTTAGAGAAAGCATTCTGTGATTGTGATAATGGGGTGGACTGTAAGCACCCTGCAGGACTCCACATAATGTTCTCTTCATTTACCAAGCCATTAAACTGGAGCTGATTTTATTATCGTATTTTTTTCCACTGGCATCTGAAGAAGTTTTATAGTGTTCAATAAAGCCTTTCTCCCTACTCAGAATCTTGTTTGATTTCTACTATAACATCTTCTAGTAAGATTTATGTTCTTGTGTTGCTTAAGATTCACATTTTAGTGTAGCCATAAAAACTAGTTAGATTTGTTTATTTCTGGAAATCTTATTTAGCTTATTATCAGGCACCACGTGGCAAATCATTTAATTTGGCTTCTATTATACAATGTTTGTTATTTATTTTCTTGGCTTACTTCACAATGGGGAGAAGGAACAGATAAACCAGAACACAGTAGGGAATCTTTGCATAAGAAAGGAGACTATGTCAGTATTGGGAATGTTTGTTTGGACAAAGTAAGGAGCCTCTTTCTTTGGAACTGGTCATTCCAATCTGGAGTGAATACTGCTATCCCAGACGTTTTTAAAGTTAACTGTGTGGTCTCTCATTTTCATATTTCATTTTGTTCCTCTAGCCAATAAAATCATGTGTCATATTCTTCTAACACTGTGGATTTTAAAAGCTTTGGTAATCCTAGAGGTTTCCATTCAAGCTTGTGTGTTTGATTGTGTGAAGTCTGCTTGCAGCCTAGTTTTGAGGTTCCTAACTGTCTAAAAGATTGGATTAAATTTTTGATAATTAAAAACATAATAATTTGCATGAGTTTCTCCTAACGGAACAGAT
>VXAV01007768.1:12343-25063 GCA_013399715.1 Alectura lathami | reverse complement strand
AAATACTCCATATACAGTGTACAGAGGTTCTCTCAAATCTTGTCAGAGTTTCTGAAACACAGGAACTACCCTGTAAAGTAAGTTAAAGGCCCAATGAATTTAAATGCTAACAAATAATTAAAGCAAATGGTTCTCTGACTGGTGGTTTCAAATGCCAACAAAAGATTTCTTTCATATGTTTATTTGTTTTTTGAATGTTTACCGTAGCTGATTAAATATAGAAAGCATATTTGTTATGATTCTGAAGTTCAGAGGTTTTTTAATAAATGTTTTGGAAAACTCCTAGATCAGGGCGTCCCAGAACTGAGGAAGCTAGATTTCCTATAGGTTTATACCAGGTGGTAAATTAAGTTTGAACTGTAAGAGGCTGTGAACAGCCACGACTTGGGGGAGTTAATGAAGTTTCTGTCCCAGGTGAACTGCCTAGTATCTAATAAGAAGTCACTTTGCATCTTTTCTGTCAGTCATTAATACTTGCACAACATTTTTAGGATCCTAACTATCTTTGAATCATCCAGTGGGTTCCAAAGTCTTTGGACAAAGGCCTTTTACAGCCTGATGGCATATGCTTTCTTCTCAAGGAAAGAAAGACTAGAAATCCTGCCTGTGGGTTCACATCCCTGCCTAGGGGAGCAGTATGTTGGCACCACAGCCTGTCAGCTGTATTGATAGCTGAAATAGAGCACCTTGCAGTGACACATGGGACTGCAAGTTCTGTTCCCAGGAACTGAGGCCAGTCACAGCAAAGCTGCTTTGAAACTTAGATCCAGCTCAGCCTGGCTGAACAGTATTGCACTGTGGTTGACTATACAAAGGTTAAAAGTCCAGTGTTCTTTGCCTTAGTGGAGAAGCAGGTGCTGCCAGACTCTCCTAGGAAAGGCAAATGGTGAAGGTGCTGCCTCAGCAGCAGTGATGGGCACATGTGTAGCATATTATTGCATCAGTAATGATCACAAAAAAAAGAAACAGGTTTTACAACAATCTTGTGATGGCATTTGGTGAAATCAAACTTTCAGCTTGGAGCAGGAATTTTGCAGAGTTCTTCTTCTCCCTCTTTTCTGAGTTCTGGACAAAAGAAGCCTACGTGAGGCAGTCTTGGAGCCTAAAATTGTGAGTTGTTTTTTCCATTACCTTCCTTTCCCCACCTGAAATGGGTGAGCTGCAATCCAATTTAGAGCATGTAGGCTATGGATAATTCAGAGTGATTTTGTACTGAAAGTTACTTGTTGCCTCTCGTGTGGTCCTGGCAATTGCTTAGGAAAAGTATAGTTTCAATCAGAAAGCTGCTTCATAAAATGTTCCCTGGCTGGGTTATTATCCAATCACATATTATAAAGCCCAGGACATTCCTCAATAAACACATGATTATGTTTAATGTAGGGCATACCTGGTAGTTGTACTGTAGGTGAAATGATTAGTTGCTAGCTAAAAATGCTTAAGTTTTTCCCTGGGGAAAATAAAGAACTGTGTGCAGCCAGTCTAGTGGGAGTCTGAATGCTCTTATTCTGTTCTTGTATTGTGGTTATAGCAGAAAGCTCTAATGCAGGCTATTGCTACACTAATTGCTGGCCAGCTCCAAAATAAGGAATGTCCCCTGCCTGAAGAAATTGAGGTCTAGCCATGAGATAAAAGTGTGGGTTTCACTGAAAGAAGGAGAGGGCTGAGGGGGAGAATTTGCTAAAAGTTACACAAGGTACAAATACAAACTACATTCACTAATTATTAGCCTTCTAAAGCAAAACAAAACAAAAACAAATAAAAAAAAACCCACAAAATTACGCCTGTAACAGTCTCCAGCTTAGATGGTGGATGGTTTGTTGTTTTTGTTGTGTGTGTGTGTGTATGTATATCTATATATGAACTGATATAATCTAACTTATGAATAGCAAAGTGTTACTCCAAGAACAAAGGAGCATAGTCCTCTAGCAAAGACCAACTTTTTCATCTCACTTTTGCTATCTCCGCCTTATATAGAATGATTTAAAAAGAAATAAAAAATCCCCAGTGAGTAGCAGTGATGGCCCAGATCATTCAATGCCTCCCTCTATTTACCATAAACACTTTCTGTGCAGGACCTGTTTCTAATTTAATGGCAAAAGTCACAGTGTCACGGGAATTGAAGTTAACATTTTAAAGTGAAGAGAAATTAGGGTAAGGAGGAATGTGGTTTAAGGGTTTCTTGTAGTCTGGTTGTGGCTTTCATTGTAGTTACATTTGAGGAACTACCTGACCTTTCCCCAAGCCTACTGTGGTCCTAAGAAAGTCTACTACAGGCAACAGTAAGTCCAGTCTTTAAATAAGTGATATTTGTGCTTTGGGCTATCTACATCTAAATATACCTCAGGGAAAAAAAAAAAAAAAAAGTATGAAGTGGAAAGAAATATGTGACACAATCTGATTTTCAAAAGGTGAAGGAAATGGTCTTTTATGTGTTGTAAATGGATTTTTTTTGCACAGTGCTTTTAATATGACACATATGGGATTTATCCTGTCCTATTTTTGGAAATGTCTAAAGGTCAGTTTGTACATCTCAGATGGGTGGTTCAGAAATTAGGCTGAAACACTGTACAGCTATATATCAGTCTGCAAAGTCCACTTGTGCTTGTGAGTGTTGATTTGATTTATAAATGTCACTGTATCCTGGATTCTCTCTGGACATTTCTCCCTGCTGAGCTGTGTGGTGCTAGCTGAAATGCAGAGTCTGCTTGACTAGCAAGTTAGCTGCAGCAAGGGAATAGTTAGAATTTTACGTGGGCTGCAGCCAAACAAAAATATTGGCTGTCTTGAGCTGGGGCTGGAACTTCATAGAAGGGCAACTTGAATAATAGGCATGTAAGAGAAATTCCAAAGCTTGCACGGGAAAATGAGGAAGGCTCTAAAGGAATGAAAGGACTGACTACAGGAGAGATGCTGAAAGGAAGCCACAGTTAGCTGTTTTCAGAGCTCTGATCATATCTTTTGTGGTGTCTGTGAGTGAAGCATGATTTATTTTAGGAATCTCATTGAGAATATTCTCCAGAATATTCTCATTTTAACTGCTGCATCATTTTTAATTGGTGAGAAGCTAAGCACACAAATTTGGAATTTTGGGGAGTGTGCAGTTTCTCCTGAAAAGGCTCTGCAAGAATAGCACTGCTGCGTGGACATGAGCTGTCAGACTGTAGAGTCCTAGTTCTCAAGAAAGAGTACAAGTGAGAATACCCGAATCCCAAATGTATGACTAGGAGTGAGATACTGTTGAAATCTGGTCATTCCTCACAGTTTAGAGGCAGGAGATATCCAAAGAATGGAGATTTTTACTGAAGTCTGCATCCTGGTGGGGTGATGACCAAGGCTGTAGAAATGATGCTTCTGGCTTTCATTTGTGCAACACTGTCTGTTAACTTTGTGCTCCATAAGCAAACAGTGTTTGCATGTGTGCACAGAACATGATTTCTTGCAGTTCTGGTAATAGGCATGTGCTTAATAAAGATGCCCTAGGAAAGTACTTTTTATGTATATAAAGGAATGCATTATACAAGGTAAGCAGTTACAGACCCAGAGATGTGCTTTGCCTCTTCTAGGCTCAGCCTTTTCCATCTTTGGGAATAGGAGAACCAATAGCAACCTGCTGCTGCAGTTCCTGTGCAGACTGTGATACTGAAGCATTTTCTTCTGTCTGTATGCAGTTGTTATCGACCAGCTCCCATTTACACTTCATTTAATAACTACAGCTAATAGTCCAGTAACATTTGCCATCTTTTTTCTTACCATTCTTGTTGAGCTGTAAGTAAAAAGGTGAAAAGAGTTGAAAAGGCGAAGTATAAGGCTAAGTTTTTGGAATGTGAGTTCTCAATCTTTCAAATAACTTACAACAGAACCTTCCAAAATACCTGCTGATTTTATTTGTTTTGTTTATTTATTTAAGTATCTGTATTTCTGGCTTGCAAAGTTCTCTGAGGTACTTAAGCCTGAAAGTTAAAACTGCCCATCTGAAATTTTCTTTACAGATAATAGGCATTTTGCATATGCGTTGTAAAGATCATATTTGGTTTTGAACCTAATCACCTATTACAGCATAACTGGAAGATGAACTGTTGTTGCTGTTGTTGGTTCAGTGTGTAGGAATATGATACTCTTATTTTCATGAAAGAAGCATTGGAGGAAAGAGATTGAGCTTTTATTTCATTTCTTTGCCTCTGCTTGCCTATTTGGGAAGGCTTTCTCTAAATCTCTGACATTGATGAGAGCCATTTGAGCAGTTCCCCTTAGCCAGGCCAAGTCTGGGCTCACAAGCACAATTCCATTATTTCAGCTGGATTTTATTACTGCAAGCAGCTTACACAGCTGCATAGCAGGAATGTTTAACCAGGAACAAGACAAACTTCCATAAGCTGCTTAATTCTGACTTGGGACTGTTCCTCTAAATCAGTTGATATTGAAATAATTACTTCTCAGAATCTGTAGAGAAAAAGGATGTAAAAGAGAAAATTAAAATTTAATTAAATGGGATAGAAAGCAGTGTCTGAGTAGACAAATCTTAAGCCTTAGCAAATTTTCAAAGGTTGTTATCATTTTTGTCCCTGGAAATCTTTCTTTTCACTTTTTCTCCCCTCCCCTTGTACTTTTATCATTAGTTTTTAAGCAGCAGGAGAAGGTTAAAAACTTAGATATCTATATGTAATTTATATGTAAATATTTTTTTTATCTTTCATATATACAGGCACATATGCACACACCAAAAAAAGTCTTTTATTTTTTTTTAACATATATATAAGGAAAATTTGGTCCCACATAATTTAGGGAGCTACTCTGGCAGTGTGAGTGTCTTGAACAGGAGAAGAACACTGTTGTTGTTCTTCCAAACCCAAGGATCTTTATTTTAGTGTTTGTAGCCACATTTTAGCTTATACAACTGTTCTGCTTGCTCTAATTTGCTGTTTATAAACTGTGTAGTTGTTCTTTTCTTCACTGCTGAACTGCAGGACTGCATTTCAAATCCACTGTGGTGGATGAAGTAATTCTTATTTAGTATGAGCTAAGCTCTCTTCTCTATTTCAATAATTTTATACTATTTTAACTACTAACCTTGATGGAATTATAATACTGGAGAGCTGAATTCCTGCTACGTCAGGGAGGGGTAAGTAAACAGGCCCAGCTGAGAGTGCATATATGTAATGTAAAGATAAAAATGCAGGCAAAAATTAGTTTTGCCTTGTCTTGAGAATGGAGGGTTTATGTTTAAAGCGGAGATGGTGTTTGTTCCAATGGGAATGGGAGTATGGAAACTTACCTTTTGGTTTTGCTAGGAGTCTAGGCTGAAGGCACTGGTTATTCATGGAAGTTCCTGCTTAGCTTTATTAGAAGCCTTTGGTGAGCGAGTCTGTCAAAAAAAATGTTTGGATATATCAACCGTTCTGTTATCCTTGATAGCTTCTTCAAACAATTTGAAGGACAAGACCTCCTTGTGCAGAGCCCATGCTGTTATCTGTGTGATACATAGATCTAAGCACATTGTATTTCTGTAGTTGACTGCTAATTCTGTCTAATGGAAATTATTTTCTATTTCTGATTTGATTTTCAGCCTCTGACTTAGCATTTACATAAAGTTAAAATATGTTCATATTTGCTCACCAAGAATCATTATTCTGAACTGTGTATTCTTCTGCACTCATCTGGCTTTTTGTCACTCAGTCTGAAATTTCACTCACAATCTTTGTTTTAAAGTGCCAGCATCTTTTTCCCCTTACAGCTCAGATGAAGTCTGTCCCTGTTGTGCAGGCTTTTTTCCAGATGTGTACCCAAGTATTTTTACAAGTCAAAGAAAATAGTCTTTTGGAGTTTTGTGCTTGATATGTCACACTCCATCTGTATTTAATAGAGATGTCCTGGAAAAAGACACAATTTAATCAGAGACTTCTAAAGTCTATCTTTTGTTTAGTGTTAGGAAGAGACAAGGTCTTGTCAGAGTTGAAAATATTTGAAATTGGATTTTGTGTTTAATGTTTTGCTGAAGAGGCCACATACTGCAAAAACATCTTCAGTTCTGTCATTTGTGTGGGGAAACATGGGATTTCTTTCTCTAAAGTACTGTCTACCAACAAATTATTCCAACTTTTGCTTCTGAATATTCAAAATATTAATGAAGACGTTGAGCTGGGGTTAGTGATGCATTGCAGAAAGGTTAAAATTTCATATAGTCCTGCTCCATTCATATAGCTCTAATGGAGAAGGCTGTATTATAGATAACTTAGATAATCTGCAGGGGAACTAAAGCAGTGACTGTGAAGGAGAATGTGGCATGGCATCCCCCTAGGCCATGGAGCACTCCATTAGCTGCAATAGCTCCTAACTGCTATTTAGTGGGCAGCTAGTGGAAAATAAAATTGCTTCAGGCAATTGAGAATCTTATTCTGTATTATTAATGTTTCCAGTCTGAGGTGAAGGATAGGATAAACTAACCCCAATTGTACTAGGGGAAGAAAAACTGAGGTGAAAGGCACAGGGGGAGAAGGTCTTTTGTTACAAGGTTTCCTTTGGAGTACAGGTGTGTCGGTTGGATTGGGGTTTTATTGCAGGCAGGAAGGGGGTGAGTGTCCCAGGTAGGTCTAAGTAGTAGCCAGGACACCTGTTGCTTGTTCTGGAGACACCATTTTCTGCTATTGAATGCTCACCCACAGGTGTCTTGTTGATCAAAGTTGATAATTGGTGGTTTGCAGTAACTCAGAGACTTATGGAAAGTAGAAGGTAACAGGAAAGCATTTTGTAAAGGGACATTTTCACACCTTGGAAACTAGCTGAGTTCACCATAGTGTGCTGAAATCCTCTGGGGAGATGAGAACACAGATTGTGTATACAAGGAAGGGATGGGATTAACAGGGTAGGTTTCCGCTTAAGAGAATCTGAAAGCTGCCACGGTCTCAGTTCTGTTTGTGTGGGGCTTTTTGTTTTGGTTGGTGTTGCTTGTTTTCTTTTAGAGTAAAGAAGCTAAAAGAAAGCCAACTTTACTGTGTTGAGATGATGAAATGCTATCAGTCAGTATAAATTGGATCCAGAGGAACTTGTTGATCTGGGAATGTGTATGCCCGTTTATGCCTAAACCTTCCGTGAGCATATGTGCTATTGTTGAATACGATAGTGAGAGGAAAAACAAAACAGTGATGTATTAAAGATACAGGAGTCTAGGAGGGCTGTGGAAGGAGTCCAGCAGGAAACCTTTTCTTCCAAGTTCCCCACATACTAGGCCTGGAGGAGACTTTCATCTTTAATAAAGATTTCCCCAAATGGTGTCGTCTGTGAGCTGGCTGCCCTTAGGATACAGAGAGGGATGCTTTGGCGATTGTGATGTTTTCAGCAGGATGGTACGATGGTCTTGCCTCTTAGCAAGTTTTTCTTTTCCTTCCAACTCAGACTCACTGTCAGCTCTCCTCTTGGTGTGCCACTTGCTGTACTGGGGGCTGGATCCTACACACGTACTGTGCATATGGCATGATTTGGAAATCTCTTCCAAATCATACGTGTTTTTCTCTACTGATACCTGCTAATTCTTGACTCATATTAAGTAACAGACTGCATGACTTTTTCAAGAAGAGAAAGCAGTATTTAGGTACATGTGAACAAGAGGGTTAACTGGTTAGTACTCTGGTCTAACAGGTGGCTAAACTCTAAAATCCTTATTCAGTGCTTATGTTTCTTCCTGGACTAATGTCACAGAAATTACTGAGGTGAGGGAGGAGGAGGTCTGTTTGTTTCAGGCCNGTCCAGCAAGTTGCTGCTCTTTAGCCGTTGCTTAAAAAAAAAAAAAAAAAAACACCAATTATACAAGGCAGACATGATCCCAGACAGACCTCAGAATCCTGCAGAATCAATAAAAATTTCTGGAGATCTGGTTGATCATTGTGTCAGTAATGAATCCATAGCTAGCAATTGCTGCGTGTAACTTAGTTCTATGTGATGAATTTTTATTCTAGATGAAGTGGATTGAGTGAGTATGTACAAATGTTGAAGTTCCCGCTAGCAGATGGGAGTTGGAAAACTTCTGAAATGAAGGTTAGTAGTAAATATGCCTGTTGCTGCTGCTGGAGGGCAGCAGAGATACTGGCTGCATGTGGAGTGAGCAGGTGGAGTATCTGCTCAGCCTAGTGGCAGAGCAAAAGGAGGAGGTGGAAAGGTTAAGGAGCATCAGGGAGTGTGAGATGGAGATGGATGGTAGAGTGTAGCTCCACCAGTCTCTGCAAGAAAGGCACTGGAGGGACTAGATGATCTTAGCGGTTTTTTCCAACCTTAATGATTCTATGATTCTAAATCAAAACTAGGAATCTGTATATTGGGATTGCTGAAAGGCAAGAAGCGGTAACCTGCAACTTCTGTTAGTGTTCCAAGAGGTTTAAGTTTTGTCTGTGAGGACATAGGAAGGGGAAGATGAGAAGAACTTTATATCCAAATGCTACCAGTAGAAAATGACTAGATGACAAGCAAGATGACAACTACGTGTCATGATGAGAATTTGTCTTAGGCTTCTCACTGGTTCGCTTCTGAAACGTCATTTGTCCATACGCAATGGATATAAAACAAGTGTCCAGTTATGGAGCAAGAACAGTAACTAGCATGGATTTCTCCCTTTAAACCATTGACACAATAGATGTGTGGCAGTACTATCTAATCATTCTTTTGCCATATCATTTTCCATTTGAATAATTTCCTTAGGTGCATTGGCTGCAATATGTCATGCTATTCTACAATGCCTAATCTGTTGTAGTAAAGGTACTTCTGTACATTGTTAGAATTGGGAGGGCTCACTTGATAACTTATTTCCATTCATCATTGATCTAAGTATTCCCTTTTACTATCATACCTTTGATATTGGTGGTGTTTATTTAGTTACTTTGCATGATGAGACTGATTATTGTGTTTGGAGAGGACTCTTACTGCACTGATTTTTATTTATTTTTTCCTTAAAGCCTGCACTGATTTTATTTATATTTTTTTTTCCTCTCCCTTCGCTGAACTCTATGGTCTTACTTCCACAGCATCTTTTTTGATTTTTTTTTTTTTTTTGACAACTGAAATATCTTTAGAATTCTGTAGCATAATTTCATTTTCTAGTCAGTGTTTCTTTCTAAAGCTGATCTTAGCATTTAGGTATGCCTTCCAAAAAAGATTTTCTCCCCTCTGTGTCCTAAACATTGTCCCATACGGTGCTGTGTCATCAGTCAGATAAAGACCAGCTGAGGATTCTCAGGACTGTAACAAAAGGAACAGACATAGCAAATGGTGGTACAATAAGATATTAATCCACTGTCTGCCAATAGGGTTCATCTAATCCTTTTCCTCCAGGATCCCTGATGGTCCTGATTGCACTGTGTCTCTATCGGATTGCTGTGAACACAGAACCCAATGACAGTGAACACTGTGGTTATACACAGATTGACTGTTCCACGTCTCTAATTCCCTACGAGAGCAGGGAGACAGCACAGTGCTTCACAGGATCTCACAGAGGGAATTCTTGTAAGACATCCAAACAGGAGACAGCAATCCAGACATGGCCTTACCAGCGCAGAGAAGAGGGGATCACCTTACTCAGCCTGCTGGTAATGCCCTTTTGAATGCAGCCCTGGATAACATTTTCTCTCCTTAATGCAGCTGAACAAATCTAATTTCTCATCTTATAAACAAGGAATGCTTGAATGTGAAATGCAAAAAAGATTTTCAGCACTAAATAGCACTTGCCTTTTTGGATTAAGAAAAATATTTAAGCTGCTGTGTTATGACAATGTCAGTTATGCTTAACAAGACATGACTTCTGTAATATCTCCTATTCTGTGCTGAAATCATTAACTAAAAGAAAAATTGTGACAAAATATGCTAAAATGACATTTCTCGCCCCTTGCTGCACTTCTTTTTCATTGTTGTTAAGCTCAAATGGAAAAAAATGTCACTTGTGGGAGGGAGGAAATACTGGGGATTTTTGTCTAAACATATTTGATTGCAATAAAACAAGAACTTGGACTTCATCAGAATACTGCACTTCTGACTGATGGGGAAAACACCAGGTGAGACCTTCAGCACTTCTTATTTAGAAACCAAGGGCCAGGTCTGTGATTATCACAGCCTTGTTCACTAGTACTAGCTGAGGAGATGTGCAGTCACTGGATTCTTTTAAAAGCAGTGCTGCAAATGGCCTGCTTTTTGGTGCTCTGGGAAAGCGTGTGGTGGTGGAGCATTGTCATGGCAGCACTGGGGCAAACATGGATTTGCAGGTGGGGCAGTTCTAAAACTTAGGATTGATCATCCCAGAACAGAACTTACCCTGGGCATCTGTAACCTCAGATACGCAGTACTCAGGATGTCACAAAGGGGACTCCTGTGAGACAGGTTTGTTTGGCTGGCATTTTCTTCCTCTCTGTCAATCAAAATGTGAAAACCCTTCCCAGAGGGCCTGGTAAAAGTGCCAGTCGGCCTCCAATGTCTTTGTTATCTCAGAAGTACACAGCTTCTTGGATTCTTTGTGGGATGCCCCCAAATGAAAGATCATTCTGTTACCCCTTGTTTCTAGCCTACGTTAAGACTTATCATGAGGACAGCAGGGCTGTTGGGCCGCTACTACGCCATTGCTACTGCTATCACAGTGGAGATTCAGGAGGTGGATACCAACGTACAATATTCCAGTACGCAGATCAGGAAATAAACTCTGTTGTTGAAGTGTGGTGTTTAAGGTTTGAATGCATGCTTTATTTTTGTTGTTTAAATCGTACTGAAGAATAACTGTCCTGAGGCACAATTTCCTTCTGTGGTAGGGCTGCCAGCTCTGCCTGCAGTATGGGATGTGCAGTCTCCTTGTTAGTAATGACAGCACTGTTCTTAGTATATGACCATATGGGAAAATTATACGGGAACCATTTCAAGCAGGCAGTGTCTTGATACAATGCTGCACTCCTGCTTGAGTCTTAAGCTCTTACATACGAAGTATTATCAGTGTATCAGCAAAAACAGCAGAGCAAATTTCTTTAAAATCTGACCCTCTATAAGAGGCTTGCTGAGGGCAGGTAATAGCCAGGAGACTTGGGCTAGATGATCTGTTACTTTTAGGCAGCATGCAGTGACTAATCCACTGGGCTTTATGGATCTATTTAAATTAGATATATGCAGGCAGTGCATTATTTATAACCAAAAGCATGAATAATTCAACATGCCCACTCCTAGCAGGTATCCAGCTTGTGCCGGAAGCCAGCAGTAAATGCTTGCTTTCAGAATCATGAAGACGCTATCCGATAACGGTCTGTTTTGCTTGTAATGCTCCACTTTGCTCTGTCTCCTCTGCCTTTTGTATCTTTCCAGCTCAGCTCTGCCTTTTGTCTGGGGAAGAAGAACAAATGATGTATTCTCTGCATTATTCCCTTCATCTGGAGATGACATGCTATGTTTAAAACAAATTATGTAAATCCATTTAGTCTCCATGCATTAATTGCATTTCTGTTTCTTTGTGGATAGAGACAGAGGCATAGTCAAGAGGAGGGACTTTAAGGCAGCGTGGCAAGGGAACAGCTTGGGCTCTGCTGTGCCCTGAGAACAGTTGTGAGAACAGCCCTATTGGAAAGTGTGTGTGGCAGCACCGTTGTGCCCAAATATTCTGTCTACGTAGCTGAGCAGTCATTATGGATGATATCCGAGCCTGAAGACTTGAACACCCAGGGGGAAACAGGCTGTGTGTACAATGGATGCAGGCTACATGCTGGATGTTGCCAACAGAAAACTCTGGCATTCAGACCATTGCATTGTGTAGGAATGCAAGGCAGTTCTCAAAGACTGTTGGCTCAAGGCCAGTTTCACTAGGACACTGAGATTCAGTTGCTTCCAGTACTTGTCTTTTTCCCTGCTATTTTTTTTTTTTTCTTTCAGTCCCATACTAGTGAAGTCTAAAATCCAGAGCCTGCAAAAAAGAATTCAGACTGCCTCTGTCTGACTGTCTTGTCTCCTTACAGTCAGGGACCTGAGTTAGGGCCTTCTAGTAAGAGGTTTTCTGCTGCTTGTTCTTACCTGATATTTGGACACCAGGAAAGTTGTGTATGTTTTTTGCTTTGTTTTGTTTTAATTCCAGTGCAAGTAATAGAGTAGACTAAATTTATCTCCCCATTCTGAGTCAGAGCATCTCTGAGTTTACGATGCTGTTACTTGTTTCTGCCCCATCCCAAGAGTAACCTGTTAACTGCAGTCATATTTGCAAACACTAGATATCCTGAACAATTATGGAAGAAATAACAATTCTTGAGAACACATGACATGCCAAATTGTTCCACACAAAAACAAATTCAGCAGAGATCTTCAGGTTTCCTGCTGATGAAAACGATGCAAGTGCTCTAGCAGTCAACATCATTATAAAATCCTTAGCTGACTGCTTACTGAATGATGAAAGAATTTTTGAGGTGCTTTGCTTGCTGTGTGCCTACAGATAATTCATGGTTTTCTGTGTCCCAGTCTGTACATCTGAATAATAACACCTCCCTAATCAAAGCAGCAATTTGAGGGAAAATCACCAAAGATAACAAGGCGCTTTGGTATCGTGGTTTGGATGGGAGGTGGAGTTAACCGAATATGGTGGATACAGTACTTCTCGTGCAATAGCTCCAGAGAGATCGTTTCCGTAGCCACTAAAATACAGCAGTTGGGAAGAGCAGCCAATTTATAATACTGTATGGCAACATTACACAAACTTAAATACAAATTAGGATTAAAAGTCCTGCA
>VXAV01007767.1:244913-291164 GCA_013399715.1 Alectura lathami | reverse complement strand
AAAAAAAAAAAAAAAAAAAACCGTAATCCATCTGCTAACAGCGGACCTTGCCCTGCTGCTGGTACCCGGTGCCGATCCGCCGCGGTGGGACGCGGGCAGCAGCAGCTGGAGCCCCGCAGCCGGAGCAGCCCCGCAGCAGCTCAGCCCCGCGCTCCATCCGTGCCCAGGGCCGAGGGAAGCGCTGGGCAGCAGCGGGTCCCGCTCCCTCCCCTGGCGGTGCCCGGAGCTCGCACCGGCCGGGTCAGACCGAAGGTGGAAACTAAGAAAGTGTGACACCGGCACTGAATCGCTCTCTTTGTTCTCCTGTCATCGGTCCACAATGGAGAGAAAGAAACGTGACTTAAAATTTGCAATTAACCAGCTTCAGAGTGAGTTTCTTTCATTGGGTAGTTCTTGCTATCAAATCCTATTTCTTCACTAAAAAAGCACGTCTAATTTTAAAATAAAACAGACGATGTAAAATACCTTACATCCTTCTCTTAAAAGAGTAACTTAAATTACAACTGGATGTGCCTGAACAGTCTTCCTATAGTTTCCCACCGATTCGGTCAGGTCTTCAAAGAATGGCATTTTTTTTTTTTTTTCCTACTGTTTTAAAAGTATTAACTTCCTCTCAAACATTCCTTAACCTTTAATGTTTTGTAACTTGGTGAAAAGGTCACTTTACTTGGAGTGGGTGCATCTGCTCCATAATTGTTCTAATATCAGGCAGAGCTCCATCCTAACGCTGAACTCTTTTATAAGGTTTTCTTTTTTTCCATCCTAACTCTGAACTCTTTTATAAGGTTTTCTTTTTTTCCATCCTAACGCTGAACTCTTTTATAAGGTTTTCTTTTTTTCCTTAATACACTATTGTTAAGGTTACCACAAGTAATTGTTCTAAAGACAGAGAGCCACAGACCAAAGGATGCTCACACCTTATTTAATTTCACCAACATCAGATGCTCAGAGCTGTATTCAGCAGATGACATCAGCTGGACTCTGAGAAGAGGAACCCAAATGCTTCCACTTTTCCCACTTGGGAGGGCCTGGGGCAGAGCAGGAACAGGACCAACAGCTGAATTTATGGACCCAGTTGTTTAAGGAAGTACCGCTGAATACTGATCAATGCTCTTCTGAGCTTGCAGAAAGCTCTACCTGGGGACCTCAGAGCACTCTGCAAGGAACTGTGCAAGAAAATGGAGCCATGGTTGGATCAAGGCCCAAGGAGGAACAGACACTGGAGATCCAGTGCCATCAGGCAGCAGTTCTCACTCATCAGACCCAAAAAGCGATGTGGTGTTACTAATCCAGTTATATCTTAGATTACATGCTGTGAGGGCAACAGAAACCTTTTAGCACGTGTAAATCAGCATTTAGTAGTAGGAACAACACTGCTTCTAGCACTCAGCCAGTTCTAGCACAGGGAACCCATGTCCCTTCCCATGTGAAAGACAAGGAGGGAACGTATTCAANATTGGGACCTTGGATATATGTAGAACATCCCTTATCCACCACATTGCATCTGCTTTGCGAGAGGAGCAGTGGCACCTGACCGCAGAGATCAGAGCAAGGACCTTAAACTGAAGCAATTCATCCCTCTAAAGTGGAGCAAGATTTTCTAATTCTTACACAATTCAAATGACCAGAGAATACGTATAATTAAAACTTGGCTATTCATTTTTTTTTTAACTTAAGCTAAAAAAGGTGTTTTTTTTTTTTTAACTCGAGTTAAAAAAAAAAAATGAGCTAATTATATTGCTTAATATTCTAATAAATTTTTGTTGTTGTTTTTAAATAACACACTTTTCTAGCCAGGCCAGTCCCTTGAGGACCACTTCCTCATTTATAAGGCAGTCCCCAGTGGGAGTTAAAAGGAGGATATTTTATAAGAGGAAAATATGTTCAGAAAGAAGAGCCATACATAGATAACCCCACATCACATACATCGGTATGGAGGCTGGAAGATGTATTCCAATGATGCAAATCTTCCTCTGCAATAATTTGCTCGTTAGTGTTAACAAAAGCCAAGATACTGATGCCTATGTATTTGTTCTCATATTTTTCATCACACTAATCCTTTTAACTGAAATTATTTTTTAAATTTGCTTTGTTTAGTGAATTTAAAGGTCAATCTTCTTCCTTTCCATATGCAAATCCTATTGATAGTAAAGGTTTAATATTAATGGAAGTTAATAGAGTAGACACTCCTTTCACATCCAGCCCCCACAAGAGACCAAACTAACCTCAAGGTAATTTTACCAAATTCGTGGCTTCTCCCCATTTTTTGAGTAACCAAACAGCAGGCAGCAGCAGTACCTTGTAGCAGGAGCAGCAGACTGAGAAGGGACAGGAGGGCACACAGGAGCTCCCAGAGCAGACCAGGGAACAGCCTCAGCCCCTCTGAAACCTGCACGTGCTATCCAGGAGCAGGAGCCCAAGCCCTTGCCCTTCTCACTCCCACTGATGGGCTGCAGCTGGGTGCCCAGGGCAGGGCAGCTGCACTTCCTCCTCACCCAACTCCCTCCAGTTCTGGGGTTGTTAGCTGTTTTGTCACTGCCTCTCTGTCCCTACTTGCTGTAGCAGGACCTTCAGGGGTTCTGGTAACATTTTTTAACCACAGCTGTCAGTACAGGGAGGTGGGGAGGGCCAACTTCAGCGCTTTCCTCTGCAGGCCCTGAGGAAAGCACTCCCCATGCTAATCAGAACAACCCTGGCTGACAAAACCCTCATGGCTCAGGCAATGCAGGAACACTGGTGGCTGAATCCAGGTGCCAAACAGCAAATAACCAACAGCCCAGAGCAACTTCTTCCTTACTGTGGAGCAGAGAAACCCCTGTAGCCCCTGGCAAGGCCAACACCAGGCCACGCGCTCATTAAGGGCAAGCCACACGACTTAAGGGGCAGCCTCGAGCAGATAATATTGTGTCCTGCCAGGGCTTACGTTAAGGTCACCTTTCCCTTTACAGCCTTGATGCGGCCAAAGCTTTGGCAAAGGGAAGGGCTGGAGGGCAAGAGGCACGCTGAGGTGAAAGGCTTCATGGTACTGAGGAAGCCGGGGCCCTGTTCACAGGCCTGAAAATTTTGATCATAGGCTGACAGATGCTCACAACTGCCATTGATTTCTATGCAAATAGGAGGGCACGGAATTAGGTCTCATATTTGAAGTGCCTGACAAAATAAGACTTATACTACTCATGTTTGTCGTGTAAGTGCTGATTTCTACCAGCACTCTGTTTCAAGCCAAATAGCAAAACTCTGTAATTGTCCAGGTACATCACAGGCTCAAAGAGTTTGCATTTTTACAAAACATGAGGTATGAATTACTTCCGCAAACGGGAGTCTGGACTCAGTGGAACAACACTGTTTTGTGTTATAGCAAATCTGGCATTCCTGGATTCAGATCTGCTGCATGCATTCTGGATTTTAATTAATATATTGTTTCATATGTATGAGAATTTATCTCTTTATTTTTTGTTTGTTTTCACACACTGCATTTTTAGTTTAAATAAAATGTATTCTCTGCATTGCTCTCCAAAGCAATCGAATACATATCAAAGACTGTATGGATCCAGTAGCCCTTCCAGTGAGCAACACAGCAGTCATGCTTCACAGAAAAGGGATAACATCCTAGAGTGCAGCTGATAAGAGCAACAATTTACAAAGCAAGAAATCTGTTATGCAGTGAAAGCTTTATTACCATGGCTTGACGTTACATCTCCAGCACATAAGGGTTAATCATGGCAGCAGTTTGCAGCTGGCTGTGCTCTCGGGGGAGCCATAGCAATAGACTTCTGTGTGCAAGACAAGGTCAGCGCCACTCCCCAGGGTCAGCCGGCCCCGCGATAACACAGCTCCCAAACTTCGGCCCCGAGCAGACACAGGTGCCAAACCCATTTTGTGGTCTGCTGTAGAGCGCTTCTTGTGGTTTTTCTTCTCCTCGATAAAAACACATACATAGCTCTGTGGTATATAATTGGACGGCGAGTTTTCAGAGCTACCCATCAGCGGGAGTTTTCTGTGGCAGCAGTGGGTTTGTGAGCTGGCCGGGTACATGTAACATTTCACGGGAGACTTATTCTTAGTGGACTGAGAAAACAGAGCAGTCAGTGCTGAGTTTAAGGGCCAAATCCTGCCCAATTTGTTCAGTCTTGTTGTTTAAAATGCTCACTTGAGTAAAGCAAGCAGAACTGGACTTTAACATTTTATTAATATTTATCTTCTATTGCTACAAGACAGAACAATAATCAAATAAGAAAAACTTTAATCCTCAAATGCAGCTTTAATCTTCAAATTGGTTAGCTTATCAGAGGGGTAACATTTATTTCCAAAGACAGGCTGCTCGGAAGGATCAGCTGAAATAGAAACCTGTAAGTGAAAGGATGTAAGTTTATTGGGCAGTGTTGTCTATATTTATAGTTTCTGCTCTACCCATATTTCTGTTTTTATATGCACATGTCAAAAATTAATATACGGCAAACTTCACCAACAGTTTTAAGAGATCCTAAAATATAATAAAATCAATAAATGATGGTCTGGCGTAAACGTTTCTGTAGCTGAGGGTGGTCAGGTTCAAAGGGCAACATCTGACCATTTCTCTTTCCCACCCTGCTGTGGAGTAGGACCCTCCCCTTAACTTCAAATCACTGGGGAGAGGGTAATTTAAGCTATACTTGATGTACCCTATACATCACTGTCTTCAGGACCAGGTTTAAAATTAAACTCTGATGTACAAAGTTAAACAAAAATGAGATAAAAATTGGCAGGGGTTGAAGAGGGTCAAAGTAGTCAAAACACAAGGTAGACTATTGCTTCTTTTGATTTATGTTATTCTGTGCACTAAAAAAAAAATAAAATAAAATTATAGCTCTCATGGAGACTTTTTTCATTGAGAATAACGCATTCCTAATTTGTTTTCTATAGACTTACAGGGTATTCGCCCTGGGAGAGGGAAGCATTTACTTATTTATTTATTTTGGCAGGGGCAGAATATCATTAGCTCTTGGCAGAATATTCAAATTATGATTACATGTGGCCTTTGTCACTCAACAGCAAGTGAAAGAGAATAGTATTTTGCTTTCTGTTAGTGGTTATTTTACAATGCACGCACATATAGACGTATACTCTACAGAATTTTGCTTTGAGGCAACTCTCTTAAACACAAACAATGTACTACAGTCACATTTGGTAACAGAAAGAAGGAGTTCAGTGAGTGTTTCCTTTCGCATGTTTTACATGCACATAATGCAGTTACCCTCCAGAAATTCAGTACAGGAAAGATGCCAAACGGAGGATTCTTTTGAAACCAATTCAAGAAAATCCATGCAGGAAGTTAATTTTTTATGATGCAGTCAACTTTTCCACATATTGCCATTTACATGGTTAGTGTGTGGACTGCAGGCAAAATAATTCAGAATTGTAATCTTTATCTTCTCTAATACGATAATGAAATCAACTACTATCCACTGGAATCAAATGATTTTTTTTTTTTTTTTTTTCTGTGCTACTCCATTGGGAGGATTAAAAGAGCTCTACTGGCTAAACTGCCTCACTAATGGGAAAATGAAGAAAAATCAAGTTCTAGGACAGCTAGTAAATAAAAAAACCTCATATCAAGCATGATGGTTGACATGTAAAGACCTTGAAATCTTTTTAAAATTGATTAAGCATGTTTTTGGGGGGAAGGTTTTTAATTTTACTATGACAAAGTCCTATTGACTTCATATAGATTGCAGCAGGCTGAAGTTAGGCATGTTCTTCAGTCTTGGGCTGAATAAGGGCATTGGACTACAAAGGGATCTAAACTCTAAAAATGTCTGAACTTGGTTTCAAATCTAACAGCAAGGAGAAAACCTTGCTGTCCAGACAGGCTATGCTGTCCAGACAAATAAAAAAATAAGAGTTTTTAAAGCATTGTTTCACTAAAATTGACAATGAAGATTCTTTGCTAATTTGTGGTGGACATACCTCCCGTTTAATACGCAGATCTTAGTCTTTCAATAAGTCTAAGTGATGCGCTGTATAAAATGCATTTTATATGTGTGATTTTACAGGACTGATCTGCATATATGCCTTTAATATGCATGATTTGGCAAACAATTTATGTAATAATTAATGAATGTAATTTTTCCCAGACACCTGATTGGAAAGCTGAAAGTGAAATAGATATAAACTCAGTAAATTGTTTTAATGGGAACAGCAAGCAAAGATGAGGATCAAATGTTATAATGGGTCCATTATTTGGGGTCTATTGTGCCAAATCCTCTGAATTTAACAGCTAAGCAATATTTTTTTCTCCTATCAGTGAAGATATTTTCAAATATCTGTTCTGTTTTGGTTTTGTTTATTTGTTTTAAATTTTTTGGAGTCACAGAGAGGACTACTCACACTCTCTGTAATTGTAGCAGATCATAGGTAGGAAGGAGCTAGTTGTTTTGATCCAAAATTTTTCTTTGTCCATTACGCTCTGGGAATCAGGAGAAGTATGAGTTAAGGAGATGGTCACAAAGGTCGCAAGGAAGTGGTGCAGTATTCATGTAAGATGAAAATGCTTTGAGAGCCTGAACCCTACACCTTTAGAATGAAGGTTCAGGCAGAATACAGGAGCTACTCTGAGGCTAGAAGCTGTTCAGAAAGCCGGTAAAGAACAAAAAGCCACAAATAAACTAAAAAGAGGGACAACATCAGCTGTTAGAAATACAAGTAACCTTTTAAAATCACATTCTTAGCTTGAGTGACGTCTTTTGCTCATTTATCCATGCAGTAATCAGGAGTTCTTCCTTAGGAGAGGTCTGTGGCATAGGAAATGAACTGATTGATTCCTTTTTGCAGTGGGCAGCTGGCTGCGGAGAATGGATCCATCTCCCAGCTGCTCACTGCATTACCACACACAACCACCCAAGCCTGAGATGTGTCAAGGTGTCTGCATGTTCTTGTTCTGTGAGGGCCCAATTCAAAGCTCATCAAAATCAACAGGGAGATTTCCCCTGACTTCGTAGAGTTCTGGGTTAGACCTTTTCCATCTACCTGGCTGTAAGAGAGGTTTTCATTTCAGCGTGACTGTGAGATTCAGTTTGTGCCACTGTCCGGTTTTAGTGCACAGGATTCTTATGGAGTGAAAATTACCCATCAACATGTACAAATACTCTAATTATTACTGACATTTCTTCAATCTCTGTTTTATCAGGAAGGCAGGCTCACCAAAACCTTCTTCTATGTTCAGTACATTAAATTGCTCAAGCACTTGCAAAATGCAAGTTTTGCTTTGCTCCATGCTCTGAGCAACGATAAAGAACTGAGCCTATAATTTAATAACCCCCCTTCTGAGTAATTAGTATTCATTCAATGAAATTCAGGGTTTGCAGAGGTCCAGTCAAAGGCCTAAGCACCATTTAAGTCCAGCTGATTCCCCAGGGCATCTCTGAGCTGAATTGGGCCCCATTTTATTAAATTATAATAGAAAGACTGCCATGTCAAGTATACTGATGCTGAAAGACCCAACCCCACAAGACCTCACACGGATAAGTAATCATTACTTATGCTAATAGCACATTTGACTTCTGTGGGATGACACATGAGGATGGACTACTTACTTGACTAAGATTAGTAAGAACAGGCATGTTACACAGAACAAATGACTTCTAAATACCCAGCTGCAGCGAAGTGCTGACTCCCATCAGTGAGTGCTGTGAGGGTGAATGAAGGGCAGGGTATGATCTTTAGAAACCTTGCTGAATACAGTTACCGAATTGGTGACAGTTTTGCAGATTTCTAACTCATAATCAACCTCAGCTTTGCCTCCTCAGTTACATGCTTCTCTTCATTGTTCCTTTGTTCTGCTTTCCTTTTCTTTTACCACAATCCCACAATTCACTTTTTATTTTTAACTCTTTCTTCTTTAATGTTTGCAAGTGAATTTAGTGTCTTGGAAATGCATTTAAGCGACAGCCACAAAGCCACAAGTGCTCCTAGTTAACAGCAGAGCAGATTACTTGGTAGCATCTCTACATTGCCAGCGTCCATCCCCCTGCTCTGCTGGGATCAGTGCAGTCTCTGTACTCCTTTAGTCTTTGGCTTCTCCCTTCAAACCAGACGATAAGGGCATCATACTGGGTATGTCAGTCCAGTGACCTTGTCTGAAAAAATGCCTAAATGTAAAGGCATCTGTTTAATACAATCTTGTTTCATAGAGTCACAGAACCAAACAGATTTTTGCCCTTATGCTTTACAAGGCATTTGTAACAGCATCCTAAGTAAAGAAAGACCTTTACATCTCACCTGCCTCAGTTTCACTTATTTCTTAATCAATTCCTTTTGGCACAGATTTTCTTCCCTATTTTACTTCCACTCATTTAAAAACTATTTTACTGCAGTTAGAGTTGCTCTCCCTTGTTCTTCTACCTTGATCCTACTTTTAAAACTATTTTTTTTTTTTTCTTTCTTTCTTTTACCACTTGCTGGAAAAGCTCTATCTGAAAGTAATGTTGTCACCATTGGTGACTGGCTTCTAGGGGTATTTATGAATCCAGAATTAATTTGTTCCTAAGACCTGGGTGAAAAATATTTCTGGTAGGGTCTTTACAACTAGTATACATATTTCATCCAATACCAAAATCCCAAATGCAAAATGGTATAACCTAATTACAAAGGAACCCTTAGATCCCACTTTTGTTTGACCTGTAGTGTACAGAACCATATAAACACCACAAAGTCAAAGAAGATAAATATTATAGCATTAGCAGTACTCTTAAATGAGTATTTTCCATTTTCTTGGGGACTTCTAGCTCAGCTGTAATAACTGTTCTGTGTGTGTGTGCCTGTGCGTTTTGCCGATCACATAAGTGAAATAAAAATGCCCTAATTTGTGCAACTCTGCTTTCATTACACTGTAAAGCACTAAAAGCAGAAACAGTTTCCTGAAGAACCCCTTCATAGCAGGCCCTTGAACAAGATGACTGTTTCTAATAAGCAACAGCTGTCGTTGTGGTTTTACTAGTCAAATGATTCATGTCTTTTGCTCAGAAATGATAAGTGGAACAAATGTTTACTTAGATATGTAACAGAGGAACAATTGAAAAATAGTATACTGTCAAGTGGAAATATTTTCCTGTTATCTGATCCTTAACAATTAGTCTGAACTGGTTTTTAGTCAAAAGGCAGCATTACAGAGGTGCAGTCAGGATGGTAAAGAGTTTAGCTCACAGAGTGTTGCAAACCAGGTCCAGCAGGCTGGTTTGCAAACGTTTGCCACGGCCCTGCAGGTGTGGGGGCCAGAAGCAGCTCTGTGCCAGCTTCCTGGCACAGCTTCCTACCCTCGTTCCTGGCAATCTCCCCTCCTACCTTTAGTCATCTTCAAAGGGAAGACTGTGAACTTTCCACTTTGTTTTGTCTGCAGGGAATACCAAAGTGCTTCTCTGCTGCTTGGTCTGGAGTGAATATCCTCTGCTGGCTACTATTTCCCCAGGATTTTGCAGGGTCTGCTGGAAAAAGCAGATTAAATGAGGAAAAGTATTCTGATGCCAGATCCCAGGCTTTGTTCAAGGACAAAACAATTGCATTACTCCTTGGGCACTGGGAAGGAGAACCTGAAGGACCCTTCTTATCTCTCTGCTGAGCCTGGAAGCTGCTGCAGTCAGAGAGATTTGACACCGCTGTGGCATCTCAGAGCAAGAGGTAAATTTTTGTTAAGCGCTAGAGGAAGCAGTGGTAGACTAACTTTTACGAGCCTAGGAGGACAGCATCAAAAAACAGTGTCTTCTGTTTTGAAAGGTGGAGCTGGGGGAGAAACAAGCACAGAGGAGATGGAAGGAGCCTTGGGATGCTCAGTGTGCAAACGACACCAGTGTACAACTATAATTTATTTAAACTTATATTGATGCTTGCCAAGAGAACCGGTTTAAACCCACCTTTATTTTGCACAGATTCTGGACTTTGTCGCTTCTTCAGAACTCTCTCGTCAGCATCGCTGCGTGACACTGCAATGAGTTGCGCGGAAAGATCCTCAGAGCTCTGGCTTCCCATCTGTAAAAGGGGGGTAATATTTCCTTTCTTCCAGCTTCCTAGACTTCTGGGACTAGCACTCTTTTATTGCATGTCTCTGTATTGTCTCGTACAACAAGACCCTGATCTCAGTTGAAGCCTCTAAGCATCATTGAAATATAAATAGATAATAATAAAAATATGATTTTGACACAAGATGGAATTTTATATTCTGGAGAGTGAAGTAAAATACGTGCTAAAGTCTACTAAAGTGTAACCATGAGATCAAATGATAAAACTCTTCTAGCAACAAAGTGTTGACACAAATTTGTGAGATTAAACTAAACAAACTCAATGGAGGCTTATTCTGGTGGCTTATTCATATAAAGTATATGAAAAAAGTAAGTGAGATGATCAAATTACCCTCACAGCATGGATTTTGACATGGATGTAGACTAACAGAGTCACTGGAGGACTGAGCAGGTGCGTTGTTCTAATTATACCCTCAGTCTTGTGAGGAAGGAGCAAAC
The DNA here is from genome assembly GCA_013399715.1 of Alectura lathami. Classification (NCBI taxonomy): domain Eukaryota; kingdom Metazoa; phylum Chordata; class Aves; order Galliformes; family Megapodiidae; genus Alectura; species Alectura lathami. Next base: position 280,677 of record VXAV01007767.1, on the reverse strand, counting down.
TTCCCGGTTGCTTCCCTGGTGGAGATAAGGTGTTATCAGCTATCAGCAAATGAGAGGGGAGAGCAAGGACAAGGCACCTGATGGGAGAAAGAGGAGGGAAGGAGGAGGCTAAGAAAGCACATTCATAATGCTCCTCATCTTTTAAAAATGTATACACACACCTACTCTAAGCCATTCGGGTGCCACTTCTGGTACTGATTTCATCTGTCTCTGTGTCACCCTTCCTTATGGTGAGGCACACAACATTTTTCAAAAAAACATTTTCTCTTTTATGGTCTTGTAGTGAGATAGCTGGCTAAACATAATGATTTATTTGTTTGTTAATTAATCAGCAACAGGCACACTAGGAGTTACAGTCCAAGCAGTCCCACACATAGATTTTTACTGCCATATAACATAACCCCAGGGAAATACACATCTTTTTTTTTCAGGAGCATAAATGGACATTTCTATAAATTGCAACTACTTGGGTGCATGTAATATGCAATATTATTCATCTTTGTATTCCAGGTGAATCCAGACTAGACTACCAGCCTCTAGGGGAGTCTGCTTCATGTAATTATCAGTATTCAAAGAATGATTGTAGATGTTGTAGCTTAACAGCAGGTGAATGGTCCTTATCTGAATATTAAATAAAGTGCAACTGGATTTCTAGGTTCTCTTTGACTAAATGTTTGCAAAGTCATTAGTGAAAGCATGCAGCTATAATCCCAACCACTCTTTTTCTTACAAAGGATTTCTGCTTTTTGTTTTTAATTCCTTTACAGGATGAATTGTTCACCTCCCTTTCCTATGCACACTGTCTTGTCCCTTGGTTGGACTACATCAAGGAAGCTGCCTTGTAAGTAGTATCCACACTCTTTTTTTTTTTTTTTTTTTTTTTTTTTTTTTTTAATCATAAACAACAAAAGAAACCTAGGAAAGAGCAAGTAAGAGAAAGAATTATTATTTCCTCTAAGGACTATCAGAGCTCTGAGTGTTGGGAAAAGACTCTTTAGTAAACTGCTCCTTTGTCCTCCCAAGTTCTGGGAACTTCAGCTCTGTATTTGATTTCCTTATTGCATGATTGGCAAGCAGCTTTATGTATTTATTTAGTGTAAGTCTTCTATTACTGTTTTAAAATGGGGGATTTAATATACTTGAAAACTGTCATTGTAGCACGATAGTGGATGCTATGCAAATATGGTAGATAGATGTTTTATAAGAAAATTAATAGCAACAAAGAAAAGAACAAAAACACCCCCTGCTGAGCAGAAGGGAACAGACCAGAACCAGCAAAGGAATATTACTGGAGATAAGGGAAGAAGAATTACTGGGGGACTATATATAAAACATGATCTTGAGGCACAAGCCATGTTTCAGTCCCTAGCTGTGAAGAGTACAAGAATCTCGGTAGAGAGCTGTTTTTAAGAGGACTTTTCAAAGCTCTGCAGCCAAGGTAGCTAGGCTAGGACGCCAGCTGCACCCTTTGCCTGGCACCACAAAAGCTTTACACCCATTAATGGTCTGCACCTGGACCAGCAGAGGTAAAGTATGTAATCACAATAACTTCACATCTGTTATTTAAATCAAAAGTTTATATCAATTGATCTATCTAGATATATAGAACAACAATAGAGCCATCACTACAGTAAGCCATGCACTATCTTTACATGGATTCTCATTTATCCTATGCTGTAACACACTGAGTTTTCAGCATGACATAGACTAACATCTTCAGTTTTCAAGCAATATACCTCTCACTGCTGTTTCAGGCTTCTGCAGACGCAGGCAGATGTTACTGCCCCATCTACACCTCTGCAGAAATGCAGAGTAGAAATGTTTGTTTGAATAGGGAGGAGGGAAGAAAGCTGAGCACAGTTCTGTGCTTATCTCTGAATTATCCAGCAAGCTGGGCAGTCTCAGGGATCGGACAATACAAGGGACCCTGCTTATACATGCCAAAGTTCTGCTTTTTGATGGTAAAAATAGTAAGAGCATTTTCTAGCAGGTGAGCACTGCTATTTTTTCATTATTATTTTTAAAAGGTACCAAAGTGGACAATAATAACAGGCTAAACACTGCACAGTAGATTTGCTCACTTTCCATCAAATATCACTTGCTTCCCTCCTCGCACACAGCTGTTTTTCTAAACCTGCTGATGAAGCTATGAAATGCCTACTATAACTACATTTCAAACATGTAAGAATATACAGATCCTAAGCTTTGGAAGTGCACTAATTCACACTCACCAATAAATGGGCATTCTGTAACCTTCCAAGTTTTCTAGTTTTGTTCCTTGGGGTGTCTACAGTGGGTGCTGCTCTTGGCCCATTCCGGGTTTTGTGCCTATGCTACAGTTACCAGCAATTTAGGAACCAGCCTGAAGCAGCATGTGTTCTTTCCCAGTCTGATGTCATAAGTATATTTACGTGAAAGTGAACTGAAGGGTAACTACAGTATCAGTTCTGATATTCCTGTTAAAAAGGAAAACAAACAAACAAACAACAACAACAACAAAAAAACCCACAAACAAACAAAAGCCCTGAGCTAGCAATCCTTTTTATTTGTGTGTGTAGTTGTGATGATATTCTGTTAAAGGGAAGGACTTTAGCGTATTTATGCAGGAGCCCTTTGTTACCTTCTGAGGACTCCTTGCTCCAGGACCAGAAGTATTCTATTTTGTCTAGGACAAAATGCAGAAGTTAACAACTTGTTTTCTATTTTGCACTTTAACACGTAAAAAAAAAAAAAAAGAGAGAGAGAGAAAGGAAAAAAAGGTGCAGCCAAAAACTATTCTGCACAGTTCAGTTCAGAACCTAAGTTTTCATTCTTTCTTGAGTGTGAATCATGTGCAGTCATGGGAACTAGTCCTTATTTATCCCTAAACATGCCCACTTTCTAATGATGCTTTTTAGCAATACCTGAAGGCATGTTATTTGTACCATTTCTATTTTTATAATCTCTTGAAACACTTACACACATCTGGATTCAAAAATAATTCCTTTAACAGGCCCTCTGCACTTAGAAGCTAATGGCCAAACCCAACTCCACCTGAAGTTGGTGGAGATTTTGACATTTATTTCAGTGGTGAAATCATAATTTGGTCAAAGTGTACATAAAGGGGGAGATGATTTGCTTAGGGAGGGATGAGGGTTGGCTTCGTCTCTGTCATCAAGCACATGCTGGCTGATTTAAGAATGAAACTTGGACCTGCTCACAGAGGTAATCAATCATTAGACTGGACGCCCTCATTCAGCTAGGCTAAGCAATGGGAGAGCAGAAAAACAGCAAGTCTTAGAGAACCTGAGAATGTCTCATTATTTTGTACCATGTTCTCCAAAAAACTAAAAAAAACCCCAACCAAACAGAGTTTATCCAGGGTATGGTTCTTCTGTAGGTCGCTGAATGAGGCTGGGTGTTGCGGTCTTTATTCATAACTTTCACCACATCAGGGACAATGTTTGCATGCAGGAGGGCTTCCACGAGCTGCTAGAACACACGCTAGCTGTTAGCTGAGGCTGACACGTGTTTTCCATCACAGACATGGATGGTCATCACCCAGCTCATGCTGCCAGGTGCACAAGAAAGCTGCTTTCTGACATGGACAATATCTCTACCTGAGATAACCCAACAATTTTGGTCTTCTGAGAAGATCTATGATTTGGCAAAGTTTTTAAACATACATAGACTAAACCACCTCCACCAACAAAGACCTAGTTTCAAGTACTATGGTAAATAACACAGTCCAGATTTTACAAATGTATAATATTTACATTAGGAATGCAATTCTTTCTGAGTCTACAGTACATACGTTTGCCAAATTTCTGATGGAAGAAGATTGGAAAGATCTTACCCGTGCTGAGCCAGAAGTGAAAACAAAGCCTTTTCCTGTCCCCTCATGCCGAGACCCCAGGCGGCATTGACCTGGTCCTCTGCAGACCCTGCCCTGCCTCTGCCTGCCCCCGGGTGCAGGGCTGGTAGGAAGCGGAGGGAGGGCAGACTCCCGCTATGAGCTGCAGCAGCCTCCACAGCACGATGGAGTGAGCCTCGACCCAAAGCTGAGCCAAGGGTGCTCCCTTAACTGCTGTTGAGCACATGGCTGAACATTTACAGCCCACAACAATTCCCATAAAGCCAGAAAGGGGCCTACAGCAGGTAAATTACTGTTAGCCATAGAAACATTCCTATATAGGCGAGGGTGTGCACTATGCAAATATCTATCCTATAAATGTGTTATGTGACTTGGGAGTAAAACAAAAAGCCACTTAAACATTTCCTCCAAATTTGGCCACAGTCTAGTTTTGCTAGTTCAAAGAAATTGAGTCAACTTCATTGTTATTTGTGTTTGGATCAAAGAAAATTATGAAAATAAACATTAGACAGAATGATAATCAACACCGGAAAAGAAATGTTTACTAAAGATTTTCTTCTGTGTTCTATTACCAGCATTAATAATATTTTCTTTTTCTAAAGTTTTCTTGCTTCCTTCAAAGAGACTGATTTCAGTAGAAAGAACAAACATATGCAAATAAACTGAATGATGTTATAGCCCCTGCCCCTATTCCCCCAAACTGCATCAGATAATTCCATATTGTTAGTCTGCATTACATTTTTATCATTTTTTTGTCTTAATCAGATATGAAACTCTTGCAGTACATCTCCAGAACCAGGCTGTGACCCTGATGTGACTCTACAGCACAGAAGCAGCCTTAACCCTGCTGTAATCTAATAGTTCAAATTTAACGGATTTGTTTTTTCAGTGGAAATAATGGCTTCCTGTCACAAAACAGAGCCACAGATTACATATCTGATAAATGGCCTTGGCATGATTTTTTCATGTAACACACAATTAACAGCGCTTTTTCATAAGATTTCATGGTTTACAGATCCGGTGAAAGCATTAATAAGACCATTACTATGCATTCTCTTCTCAAAAAATCAACATTTCTGCTAGTGCTTTAAAAACAAATAATTCTTTGCTTAGGAAGAGCTCACCTATGCTTTGCAGTGTTAATTTAGCCCCAGAACACTATACTGAAATTATTACCAGTGAGTGCTGATGTATTTTTTCATGAGGCATATAATTATAATTGATGACCCAAAATGTAAATAGGGTAATTTTGATTTTATAAGCTACCACCCATATAGATACTGAAAATTTCTGCATTATAGCTATAATTGTTTTTTGTTGTGCCATAATCCCCTAAACATTATCAACTAATTAATAGCTGAACAATACATAAGGAGATGCACAGTTCTTCTATGGACAGGGTTACATATTTTGAAGGAGCTCATCATCTTCGTGTTGCTTTTGGAACTGCGGTTCAGAACTGCTCGTGCTGCCTTCGTTGGTTATCCTCAGCCCACCCAACCACCAGCCCTACACCGCTGCGTGCTGCTAACTCCTGGCACTTACAATGAGGTAATCATCACCTTGTAGTTCATTGGTGTGAATGCTGGTCAGATGGCCTGTATTTTATTAACAGAAATAGGGTCACAAGTCAAATACATGCTTGGGGTCAGTGAACAAATACAAAAGAAGATTAGAGGAACAAAAGAATGTGACTGGAGGGGTAAAATCCCACTGGGGGTTAATCGAGCAGAAATGTATCAAAGAATGTAAACTGCCCTTTCTTTTGTTATTCATGGTACAGGACAGAGTTCCTATGTCCTGCTGATTTCGGTTAGATAGAGCATCATCTCCAGAACGCTATTTTTTAATGAGCTTTCTGTACATAGCCTGACGGAAGGACTCCTACTACACACTACTAATACTACTTTCAGTAAAATAAGACCACCACCACTAATCATAATTAAAAACAACTAGCATAAACATATGAATTACAAAGATTTGTTTCACCTAATACTGTACTATGCAGACTGTCTATAAAAATCAGAGGAAAATAGCATACGATGTCAGGGTTCTGGGATTCTGTTCTGCCTGCAGGACCAAGAATTCACAATTATACCGATTTAGCTCCCTCTTGCCAGGCAGATGAATTAATACAAATTTCTCTGAAGAGACGGCACTGTATTGCTATGGTTTCAGTTTTTCTAAGACTATCCTTTCAAAAGGGAGAACAACACAAAAAGAGCTAGCATCCCTGATTTGCACAGCAAGGACTGGACTTGGTAGGGCCCAAATGGCAGCAGTCAAGAAAAATCATGGGGTACTTACCAAGCAGCAGCTGATTTTCTCTTCTGATACATGTTCATCTCTCTTTCTGTGACAAGAAGTAGAATATTCTACGTTACTTGAACTATGCACATTTGTCTAATTCTTTAAAATCCCAGCAGTAGAAAGATTCCCTTTCCATCAATTTCCATTTATTATGCTTGTAGCTACATACTGTAATATGAATTCTTATACCCATGCATGCTGCACCTCTATAGATTTTACGTTTTCACACATCACATGCAAAGCATATTTCAAAACTATTGCATTACCATGTGCCAGAATAATATTGCTATGGAAATACTGACACATGTTATCAGAAGTACAGTACAAAGCAAGGAAGACAGAGTCAGGAATCCTTAGTTCTATGACTTTGTGCCACTGCCTTACTCTGCAATGTTCATAAAGTCTCTCCATCTTTTTCTGGTGTACTTTATCTATAAAATAAGCAATATGTCCTTCTGCAAGGCTGAAATAAATGTTAACTGGTCCAACCACATCCTTCTGAAGCAAAATTGGGATTTTTGTCCTCAAAGTCAAGACGAGACGAACCAGGCTTAGAGGCTGCAAATCTTTAAGTTTCAAAGAAAGACACTACATACATGAAAATTTCATGGCCAGATATAAACTGTGGTAGGCTACTGAAGGATTAATGTGAAACAAAATACCGTAAATGAAAGTGTTCCTTGAACTGAAATCACAGGCTTCCCTAATTACCTGTCTAGGTACCTACACAAGCTTTTCCACACGGTTTATTTTCACACATTATACACCTCCTTCAGGAACACATGTATTTGATCCTGAACCATTTAGAAAAGTAGATATTGTCCTTATGCTTAAAACTAAGCATACACTTAAGTGTTCTGCTGGGTCAAATTGCAGATAATTTTGGAAGACTGAGCCTTTCACAGGGCCACCTGTGGGATTTTCCTCCTCTTTGAACAAAGGCTGTGGTGACAGCGTATACACACTGCGTGTGACCTAGGATCAGCAGCACTTTCTGTGTGGACACCCACATAAAGATTTTCTTTACAGAACTGATTTTAAAAATGGAGATGTCTCTCTCTCCTCCAGCTATACTGGCAGACAGTATTTACCCAATGATCCACAAGACCTTGCTCTCAATGGGAGCTTTTACACAACTTATTTGTAGGTTAGTGGGCTGGAAATCACACATTTAGAAATATTTTCTGAAGGATGTGATAATATTTCCTGCCCTTACAAGTGTTTAACATTGCATGTCCATTACATATTTTAGAAGATATGAATTATCACAGAGTGGATTGAGAGTTGCTTATATAATAATAGATATTTAATATACAATATTCCTATACAAAAATAAAAAATTCTTTTACCTAACTTAATGTGTTTCTGAAAAGACATAATTTTAAAGTGTCTTGGCATTTTAGTCATCTGAATACTTTCTATGGAATACAGTCCACTAAAGCATAATATTCTGAAGTCTTTCTGCTAATTCCATGCAGAAGCCCTTTTTAAAAGAGTTAATTTTTTAGTTATGTGGTCAGAATGCTTTAAGAAATATTTCTCTATGACAGAAAATTAATTAATTTCATATCTGTATTTTGTGGAGGAGACATGCTATATACTTTGGACAGCAATACAGAGATGTGTTGAGGTTTGCATAATGCCAACCAACATGTTGTATTACTACTTAAAGACTTGTGAATAAGAATTTTACTACAGTCACAACATATATATTGGATTCGTCTAGTAAATTGATCACTCAAATAAAAAGAAAAGAATGTTTTTGATCTGCAAAGATGATGGGCAAATAGAAAGCCTGCTCATCTTAACTCCGCATTAGGGAAAAAATGAACTTTGATCTATCATATTGCAGAGCTGCTTATGTTTCAGTGGCAATTTATCAATTCTTTAATAGTCAAAGCTCCCGACGAGTAAAAGCTTCTTAGACTTCCTAATCTAATAGCTATTATTTAAAATTTTTATTCTGTATGACTTACTGTTCAGAAGCAAGAAAGCAACAACATTTCTTAAGAATTCTCTTTTTTTATAATAACTGATGAAAAGGAGGGCAATACTCCAGATTTTGCCCTTCCTGTTGCCGGTGTAAACACAGTGCAGAATCCCATCTCAACACAGCCCCACATTTCTTACCCAGTCTAACAGACAGTGCCATGTATCAGCAGCAGGACTGCCGTAAGGCCAGGATGCAGACGCACGGCCCTTCAGGGAACACTTCCTGCTCTCGGGATTGGAGCTCCGTGTGCTGTCCCACCACCCTGCCCATCGGCAGCACGGGGCTCTGCACGGCTCTGCCAGCGGGGCCCCAGCCCCAGCTTGGGTGACTTCCACCCCGCAGGGAGCAATTAGGAAGCTCCCTCTGCACTCCAGCCACCACAAGTGCTGCGATTCTCTCTTTACAGGGGAGAGAAAAGGGCTCTGTGCTTTGTCCTGCAACACCAGGTGGGTGGAGAATCTGTCCCAAGGTCATGGACCCAGCTCTCTGGCGAGTCCCAATTTCCTTAGGTGAGGTGTGCCCTGCATTCCTAAAACAATGCAGACATGAGGATATTTCGCATCTTGTGGGCCTCTCTCGGAAGTGGACCTGAAATAAGCCTAAGACTGGCTTGTTTTAAGAAGTTAGCCTCGGCAAGTCCAAAGAACGGTAAGAAGCATTCAAGAGTGCAGATCTAAACTTGCATGTTGTTATTGCTAAACATGAAACCCTAAGGTCAGAATTCCCACAGTCAAGCACTCCGACTCAAAAACACATCAATGTATTTGCTAAATGGAAACCATACTCACATCACATCTTATCATAATGTCACAAATCCCATAAAATTACAAATCAGTTTTAAGGGAAAATACATGACAGCAAAATATAAGTACACAAAAACTACATTAAATATCAGTCTTCATTTGTCCTTACCACTTCAACTTACCTCTCAGTTCAAAACTACTCACTGCAGTGCACAGCTTGAGAGAGTCTAAGATCCATTTTAGAGTGGACTGAAATATAAATGACAGTTCGCACTACACATGAACATAGACAACTGTATAAAATATTTAAATAAAGACAGAAAAGAACAGAGGAAACCAACAGAGCCTTTGGCAGACCCAGCCTTTGGGAATTTAGCAGCTTGAGATTCATTGCAAATTTCATCTTTAATGTTATTTTTAGTTCAATATTTTGTAGCACTCAGAAGTAAATCTTTGTGTGCTGTCTTTCTTCCTGCTTGTGCTGCTTCCTTTTCTGATCTTTTTTTCTTTTCTTTTTTTTTTTTTTTTAAGAAACACAATATATTTTCAATACAATTGATTTGTGACATGTTTTGTGGTATTTGTTAGTTACTCTGTTTCTTCACATAATTCAGTGAAAACTATTACACTGCTGTTTCTTTTTATGTGCTGAATACTGATTGCTATAATTGAATATAAACGAGACCCCCCAACAGCCTTTGTTCCAGCATACCTTGCACTGCATTAAATTCTCTTACATTAATTTTAATTCTTGGGTTAGGGTCAACTTCTTTTTTAGCTTCTCACCACTGCTCCAAATACTGCCACACACAGTGCTTTTTGAGAGCAGTTTTGATTTTATCCTTGAATCTGTTCTTTGTCTCCTTGTAAAGCAACCTGACCACAATGATACAAAATAGAACCTGGAGAGGCTGCCAGAGGAGCTGGGGGGAACTTCCCTCTGCATGGAGTGGCAAACAGGGGCTCTGCCTCGCATTGCCTCTTCCTACTTCCTCCTGCTCTGCAAAGGCTGAAATACGGCAGGTTGGGAACGAGCAGATCCTCCTGCGCTCAACTCTAAATATGGGGCTGGTTCTGCAGCCATCTGTCCTGAGCTGTGCTGTACCCAATGCAGTTATTGGCCCCTTCTCTACTGGGACAGACACCAGTGAGGCCAGGAAACAAACTGTGCAGGCCATACAAACATACAAGCCATGGGTCAAAGCAAGCTGTAGAAAAGCAGCATGCCAGCAGCCCCACAGCAAGCCTCCATGTACTTGCTTTCAGGCAACAGCAGATTCAAGATGGCTTACATGCCAGTGGAAGAGAAACAATAATATTTCCAGAAACTGAGGAGTTGGCATGAGAACGTGGCAATTACCAAAGTTTCTGAGAAACTCTTAGATTCGCACTCATTTGCCCCACTGCAAACTGCTGTGTGCCCACACTCAGGTATCTTGCTCAAACTCATATCCTATTTCTTTTTAAAAAAATTTTTAACATGCCAGGCCATTCGCCTTCTTCCCATTCCTATAATTATAATTTCACAGTTGTGCCATAGATCATGACATTGTAAATAGACTGTTTCACATCCCATGGAACTGACAGTAGCTCTGTGATGTGGCATGAGAAGGGAACCATGCAGGACTTACAAGCTAAGGCTACTTATATTCATAGTTTGAACACCATAAAACTTCCTTTACTGTAGTTAATTCCAATTTCATCAGGCTGAATTAGGAGTTGCAATCCACTGTTGAAGACAATACTGAATTTTTCCTTGTATTTTTTTTTTCATGGAAGAATTCACAAAAGGAGGACCTTGCCTGATCATAAAGATTAAAAAATGCAAGAGAGATTTTTAATTTCAAAAACCTTATTTCTGATATACTGACATACTGAGCAATTATTCAGTAGTTCTTGCAAATGCAAGGACTAGGAGCCCTGATTAAACGATCAGGCATTAGTCTTAGAACAAACAAAAGAAGCGCTTTATCCCCACAGTGCATAATGAAATTATGGAACTCATGGCCATAGGACGGTGTGGAGGTCAAAAGTGTAAACAGACCATAAAAGGGATTACATGAAATCATGCAAGCAAAATCCATCACTAGCTACTAAACATGATGATCAAGAACAGCCTCCAATCAAAGTGCCTAAGATACAGCTCCTGAGACGCAGAAGCACAGAGCAGGGGAAGGATTGCTCTACATGAGCAACGTGTAAGAGCTCCTACTCTTTTCCCCTAGACATTGGCTCCTGGTCACTCTCAGAGAGAAGATACTGGTCTGTGTGTATAGTTTGCATGACTCAGCATGGCAGTTATTGTGTATGTTCTAAAGTTTTCACAAATCCTAACTCCTTTTATTTGACAACTTATGTTTTAGAGATTTTTCCATGAAAAATTCAAGTCAAGAATATTAAGGGGAAAAAAAGACCTGTGAATAGCCATACAGAGGGCAAAAAGATGGAACATTCAAAGTTCGTGCTGTGCCACATGGCTGTATCAGGATCTCACTTCGCACTAAAAAAGGAAATAGAAAAAGGAAGAAAAGTTTTCCATCCCATGGCAGCATGAAAAGAAGTTAGCTATATTGAAACGTGTCCAATGCCCACTTTCCTAAGTGTGCCCAGAAGATGAAGCATACCTGACAGTTGAGAACTGCCTTCCAAATGGGTTCCCGCGGGCCTGCAGTGCTGGAACCGCTGCTCGCCATCACTTTCACTGCACTGAATCATTTGGGCCTCTCCCTTCCTGCATGAGTCAAGTTTTGAAAGCTGAGCCTCCTCTAGCCTGTAGGACTCATTCACCTGCCCCATTAACCCAGTTTCATTATTTGTCTAATGACAACCACAAGTAACGACCTGACTCAACTCATGTCAATATTCTGCCAAAAACTACTATTTTGCCCTCACAGCCACCTCCTCCCACCCACCCATAGGTTATGGAACTGTGGGATGGTTGCCAGAGAAATGCAATAAAAAGTAGGAAATGACATACACAAATAAAACTCACTTACCTAAAAGCCCTGTGCATCAGATCTCATTGTGTTTCCTCCTCCCCCACCAGCCACTCCTTTACTTCCAGCACTTGTTTCACCACTCTTAATTTCCTCTTCCTTTGCTCTCCTTTTTCTTCACATGTTCTAGTCTATGTTCTAGTTTCTGACACATTTTATGCCCTAGGTGTGTTTTTTTTTTTTTTTCCCCTTTGGCTGAAAAAGAATAAATTAATGCTTTCATAATTGTTCCTTGCTTTAGAGCCAGTAGGGCATTATGGTGTCACTTCCCCATTTTTGTTGCCACTTCCCACCTTTTCTGCTGCTCTCTTTGTTGCTGTTTTTTTTTTTTTTTTTTTTTTTTTTTCCCCTTTGGCTGAAAAAGAATAAATTAATGCTTTCATAATTGTTCCTTGCTTTAGACCCAGTAGGGCATTATGGTGTCACTTCCCCATTTTTGTTGCCACTTCCCACCTTTTCTGCTGCTCTCTTTGTTGCTGTTTTTTTTTTTTTTTCCCCTTTGGCTGAAAAAGAATAAATTAATGCTTTCATAATTGTTCCTTGCTTTAGACCCAGTAGGGCATTATGGTGTCACTTCCCCATTTTTGTTGCCACTTCCCACCTTTTCTGCTGCTCTCTTTGTTGCTGTTTTTTTTTTTTTTTCCCCTTTGGCTGAAAAAGAATAAATTAATGCTTTCATAATTGTTCCTTGCTTTAGACCCAGTAGGGCATTATGGTGTCACTTCCCCATTTTTGTTGCCACTTCCCACCTTTTCTGCTGCTCTCTTTGTTGCTGTTTTTTTTTTTTTTTCCCCTTTGGCTGAAAAAGAATAAATTAATGCTTTCATAATTGTTCCTTGCTTTAGACCCAGTAGGGCATTATGGTGTCACTTCCCCATTTTTGTTGCCACTTCCCACCTTTTCTGCTGCTCTCTTTGTTGCTGTTTTTTTTTTTTTTTCCCCTTTGGCTGAAAAAGAATAAATTAATGCTTTCATAATTGTTCCTTGCTTTAGACCCAGTAGGGCATTATGGTGTCACTTCCCCATTTTTGTTGCCACTTCCCACCTTTTCTGCTGCTCTCTTTGTTGCTGTTTTTTTTTTTTTTTCCCCTTTGGCTGAAAAAGAATAAATTAATGCTTTCATAATTGTTCCTTGCTTTAGACCCAGTAGGGCATTATGGTGTCACTTCCCCATTTTTGTTGCCACTTCCCACCTTTTCTGCTGCTCTCTTTGTTGCTGTTTTTTTTTTTTTTTCCCCTTTGGCTGAAAAAGAATAAATTAATGCTTTCATAATTGTTCCTTGCTTTAGACCCAGTAGGGCATTATGGTGTCACTTCCCCATTTTTGTTGCCACTTCCCACCTTTTCTGCTGCTCTCTTTGTTGCTGTTTTTTTTTTTTTTTCCTGTGAAAGAATTGTACAGTATGGGTTTTCCCTGCTTGTTCATAATAGGTGGTCATTGATTAAAGAAAATACTGGGAAATTATTTTCTGTGTCAGTGGATACAGGATGCCATCTGGGAAATAAAAAAAAAAAAAAAAGAACAGAAATCAGACTGAAAAAATAAATGGTTAAAAATATGAAATGAGTTGTACTTATGAAAACCAGACAAATGCTTTAAAAATCTAGGTGCATCAGGGAGGCCATAACAACTGACACACAGGCCATGCACTCACATGGGTGGCCGCTGCTCCCTCCGGAGGCCCTCGGTGACCCATTGCCACCATGTTCCTGGGTCCTCTCCCACTGTCCTCCCCAGGCTGGCCCGGTGCACTAGCACCACATGGATGCTCTCTGTCACTTTCCCCTGCAGCTTTTCCCAGCTGTCTGCTTACTGGCAGTTCTCCATTCCTCTCCTTTCTGTTCCCGGTTTTCTGCTTCCTTTATTCCAAGATGCTTGTAACCAACTCTAGTATGAGGTAGTTGCAATATAACAGTCTCCTCCCTGCGCCCCAAAACAACAGGTAGATCATAACACCTCTCTTGAAATGTGAGGTTCCCTACTCTGACCTTCTTCTAGGGTAATCTAAAATTCAGTGTTTGCCTTGGTGGGGTAAGGTGGATGGGCTAAGCAAGGAGGGAGATGCCCAGTCTGGCAGATAAGCAAAATCACGACAATACAGTGATAAATATATAAAGATAAATTTGGCCATATGCCAATTTCCCCCCCTCATAAATAAGGCCCTTGTTTACCAAATGTTCAGTTTTGGTTATGTCACTACAAAAATCAAGCAGCTGGTAATTCAGGCTTGATTAGCAGGTCTCCAGTTTTGATTAGTAAATTACTGTAGTAATCAAGGTTAATTCTCATTTCAGAGCTATGCCACAGATTTTATCTCTTCCAGAGAACTGGATTCACCACTCTGGAGAAGGAATATTTTAATAAATATTACAAAAACGTCCAGAAATAGAAAGCCAAATCAGTTCCAAAGGTTTTTGAAATATGGGGAACCAGAGCAGCAATGCTGTTCAAACATGAGCTGGTTAATGTCCTAGGAATAAAACTCCAACCTGCAATTTTGCAGATGATTTCCAAATAATATATGCAGAGATTGCATTGCTAATTCCTTTTACCTTGTTTTTCTATTTCTATCTTTAAAAATTGCTTTCTTTGGATCTTCATCTTTCATTTTAAGAGGAAAAAAATAAAGTATACAGAGAGGCTTAAAAAGAAGCCCAAGAGACCATTATTAGTGGAAAGATAAACAGTAGAATGGATTCTAACTGAGCCAGAAAACATCACTGTAGAATCTACATAAAATTTAGTTTTCACCCAAACATATTGCACATCCAGTTCCAGCTCATCTCGTAATGAATATTCAAGCTTTCAAATGACCCGCATGTCCCATAAGCAAACAAGAGTCCCCAAAAGCCATCGTTGTCATAGAAGTGGCACAATATTAAAAAACAATAAGAATTCATTAGGGATCTTCCTTTTCCATGAAACTTTTCCTAAATCTTTAGTCAGAAAATATTGTGGTTATTTGAGCCATAAAAATCTGTCGGGGATTTGAGAGTGTATAACAAATTTTTACATGGATTTTAATTGGAATAACACTATTATTTTCTAGTCACAATTCTGGGTCAGATTCTGTGTATCTCTCCCATATCACTTCTGTATAATTAGACACTCAATTATCTAAAATAAATGTGAAGTTTTGCTTTATCCACTCAGCACTGCACACTTTTACCAGATAGGAAAGCACGGGCAATTTTGAGACAGACTATAGTATTCCATTCAAAATATTTAGATAACTTTCTCCATAATAACACAAATAACTGACTGATGAAGGCCCAAAGCATATGGGCACAGAGGAACATTACTGAGGATACAATAAACAATGACTTTGATATAAAGTTATAAATTTCCTATGTCTCTTGAGGAAAAAAATATTTTCTCTAAATAAACTTGCTACGTCTATTTGAAAAAGCCTGTGAAGGAATGTGGAATTTCCTTCTGCTTTGTTATATATTATACCATGTATACCACTTATTTATTTGCTTATACTACTGGAACAATTTTGCTGTGCAGCCATGAGCACTTTTATTATGCCCACAGAAATATGTGGGGTTTTGAATCAGACCAGGATCACCTGTGCTTCTAATTGAGCACCCTGTTTCCAACGATGGCGAACAGAAAATGCTTCAGGAGGTTTCTTCCTAGTGCTAGAAAGTCAATAGTTGTCATACAGTCTGAAGCAAAGTGATTCTTGTCCTTCCCCTGTGTTTCCCTATATAACACATATCTGGATTTAACATTTGGTCTTACCTGTGTGGTTCATTTACAGATCAGCATCTAAGGTCCTAAACACTGGCAGAGGGTGGAAGGCAACCTGAACTATGAATATCTGAGATTAACTCTTAGCTAAAACAATACTTCTGTGAGTAGAAAGTAAGCAGATACAGACTGCATTTACTGAGTATATTAGGGACCTGTCTCACACATCAGCAATTTAGGAAGCCCAACGCTTTGCAGGAGAATGGGAAAAAACATACTTTCAGGCAGAAAGCCTGTAAAACATACATCACAGTGTGCATGCTTTTCTGCTCTGCCTGATGTCTGCAAGACAATTTTTATCTGGGGAGGGAAGTGGTGTGTGTGCCAGGGGACAGCAATTACAACTGAGCCTTTGCATGAACAGGGGACTTCCACAGATTTATAGTTATCTCCAGTAGTACAACCTCTCCTTGAATCTGACAGATTTTACTCCTTGCTTTTGCACTTTATTTTTTTCTTTTTAATATATATATATATATGTCTTTTCTTTCCTTGCAGCTCTTCAAAGTTAAATGAGAGGAATGTCATTCCTCAAGGAAGAGTACAGGAGTCAGCGGCCTCCGTAACCACGTCTCCCACCTCCAGTTATGGTGCAGACACATTCAGAAAGCTTGAGATTCTTTCCAAGCTGCATTCTTGGCCAAACTAATTGCTTCCTAAGACGTTGGTGAATTATAGTTAACAGCTTAGGGATATGGTTGCAATATGGATAAAGCTATATATGAGGATATTAACAAACCTCTGAATAAAATTCAAAACTGCAGCCCTGAGAAGAGTGCTTTGTGTTACTCTGTTGAGAGACAAAAGCTCAGAGTGGGAAGTAACAGCTACCCCAAGGCCTCTTGGGCAAGCACAGGGTAGCACACAACTGGCTTTTCACCACCCTTTTGCCAGTCTCCAAGTGATCGATGTGAAGGAAATATGGCCAGAGAGCCACTGCAATCCTCTTAACCCTCGAAAACGAATAGTTTCTAAAATCAGCCTGGCCTAGTAAAAGAGAGAAGTCATAAAGTTTCTGGAAAGGTGGTTAATTTATCTGCAGATAGGACTGCATCACTGAACGTGGTTGTCTCTATTTAGGGTGATTAGCAATATGTTGTGTTACCTGTTTTGAACAAAGGATAGACCAACTCCTGCCCTGGCTCAGCTCTCATTGAAGTCAATTGTTTAGCCTGAAAAATGAATTACAGGATGTGGCTATAATTTATGCATAGAAAAAAATGTAGAAGATTTTGCATTGGAAAAAGTAATTCTTATTTACGTGTACTGCAGCATTGCCCAGGACCCAGTATACTTTGTGCATTATGGTATCCAAATATATTGGAAATACAGGCATGGTCCCTACTCCAAAGAGTCTTTAATCTAAGCAAAAGACAAGAGACAGCAAACAGATGGGGAGAGGGGCAGAAATGACAAGGTAACTGGGAGATAATTATGATCACCATGCAGTCACAGCACATCAGCTGCTTAACCACTATCATTTTTTTTTAAGGTGTCACAGCAGAGGAGAGTTTTAAGGGAGGATGTGAAGAAAGGCAAGTGTAGTACGTTGGCAGATTTTTATAGGAGTGGACACTCAGAGAAGAAAACAGCATGGTTCAGAATTTAAGAAATGAGTGGTGAGATCCGGTGTGAATGGAGGATGTGCATGGATCTGGCAGTACCAGTGGATGTGACAGGGACAGACAGGCTGGGGAGAGCCTGTGACGGGCCTTACAACATCTGTAGGATGCTTTTAGCTGCAGGGTGAGGGAAGGTGACAATGAAAGGATGCATGGTGGAAGAGAGAGATGGTACAATATTAGATTTAGAAACACAACCCTGCAGCAGTGTCAGCGAATGGGCAAGAAATCCATCTGCCAAGGCCAAAGTAACTGAGACTCATTGCTAGGGTCTGAATGGATGATTGACCCGTGCTGGTAGAAAGGCTGGACTGCTGATACACAGTACAAGAATCAGAAGGTTTGTCCTAGCAAGTGCAAATCTAGAGAGAAAGATGCAGAAAGGCATCACATCGAGAAAGAAGTGGGCCTGGAACTAGAGATGATGGTAATACCAGTGGTCACACTGTAGGTTTGTGTTTTGCAAGATCCTGCTGGCATGAAAGAGGTTCCCTGTGCTTGAAAAGGAGGATGATTCTGAAACAGCTTACATCTGACAAAGCAGAAATCATTTTGTACATTAGCAAAGTATATGGCAGAGTAAGAAAAAGGCAGAAAACAGAAACTCCTCTTCAAAGGTTTTAAGGCTTTTTTTTTCATAATTTTAATCACTTGTATTACTACTCTCCCAAACTCATATTTCAATAAACAAATAAATGAAAACAGCTCCTTGTTTGCCATACGCATATGCACCACTTTGGTGTGCATTGTGGGAACTGCACAAGAGAAACTTAGTTATGGAGCTGCTAACTCATACGTGCAGGAGTAACTATTTTGGAGCCTGACTACTCCAGTCTTACTACAACCTAAAATAGAAAGGACAGTGCATATGCTACTGCAAAGTAATTTATACATTATAAGTATATAAATTGGTATCTAAATTACTGCCAGAGCGCTGACCTTGATTACAAATGATCATAAAGTAAAGAATACTTTGAAGTGCCCCAAACTGTAGATCAAAATCCTTGTATATTCATCACTTCGCCTAAGATCCAGCCAAGATTTTGTTGGCTAATAAAGACTGTAAATTAAATAGAAAACAGGCCCAGTAAAGAGAGGTCATGGCTGCTTTTTTAAATACTTACAGTCCTTCAGGGCAGGATGTCTGTGCAGCTTTAATTGTTCAGAGTTTCACTTTCTGCCATGGGACTTGCAAATGTGCAAGCCTCTGTCTCATAATGCTGCGATATAAACCTCCATTTAAACTTGATGGGTCCCTTCTCATTGGAGTTCTATTTTCCAGGCACTTTTGTGATGTGCTTTTTTATGAGCAGTGTGAATAAATACAATAGAGACATTACCTATGCAAATAGGCAGAACTAAAATATCTAGGTTTAGGAAAAAAAAAATAAAACAACAACAAAATTCTATTTTAAATATATATATATGTGAAGAATAAAAACTCAATAGCTTCACTTTTCTTATTTTAAGAATGATTTTTTCTAATCTTCCTGTCAGTCAGCATTCTTCTGAGGAATGTACTAACTATGCATGATCTGATTGGCAAAATGTGAGCTGAACTTCAGCCTCAGTGCTATTCTGATTCTTCCCCATTTTGGAAACCAGTGCCCACAACTACATCATGACTGCTCTAAATGAGCAGTCCTAACTTTTAGGAGGATTGGCTGCTTCCAGAGCTATCAACCCACAGTTCACGTGAAGATGTGTGAGAGCCAACCTCTGAACAACGTTCCCTTGTACTGGCACCATGTTGAGTTATCATACTGTCACCAGGCGAGTGGTGCTCTGTGTTCCCTGGTGAGCAGCCTTTAGCTAACTGAGAACTGTTTCCAATGAATCAAATTTATAGAAAGCCTGGAATATTACTCAAAAGAAATATCTTTTTGGGTCACGTCCTGAAAATATAGGCTAAATTTCCATTTTTAGTCCTTCTGAAAAGTTGTAATCTACCCAGATTCTAAATGGTTTCTACATTTAAGTGAGAAAATCATTGTGACTCACCACAAAGCAGGGCATTGGATGGTCTATGATTCTGTCAGTGTATTCAACTGAAAAAGAGGTAAAAATTAAGATTTACAAGGTAGATTGTGAATTTTGTATGTCTCAGTGAAAAAAAAAAAAAAGGCTGTTAGAAGAAAGCAAGGGGCTGGCTTTGCACATCAGTCATGCAGAGAGTGTAAACTGAAGGGCAGAAAATGGGAAAGCTTGCACGGATTGTGTGCTGTCTGGGAAAACACCCCACTGTTACACTAAATTAAATTTTCAAGTATGCAGAGTCACCTTACACTAAAACGCAAACTTAAAATACTAACTTAGAGACCAATTAAGCCTTTAGTAATTAGGGAGTCATGATATTAAGGCACTTTTCTGGGTAATGATAGTGCAGCAGAAATAGACTAACCAGTACGTCACGTTACAGCACAGATCCTCTATAAAATTGATATTGTTCCTAATGAACTTTTTCCTTATCTTTAAACTGAGAGTAGATCATATTCTGTTTTTAGTTACACTGTTGTAAATATGGACTAATAATATGAAAGTTCATTGAATTGATGAGGAATTTCTATATTTGTAAAAACAGTTGAAGTCACCAATGAGATATTCCTATGTCCCCTGTGCTTTGGACTGTTTCATTTCTTTGTCTCCTTCCTGGTCATTACTCTTTTTCAACCTCTGTACTTACGTTATTCCATCCTCTCCTACCCATTCCTATTGTTATTTTTTATGGCTTTGGGTGGGTGGTTAACTGGCATTAGGAAGAAAAGCCACACAGGAATACATCCGCATATAGCATTATCCAGAGCACCGTGCCTCCTTGTCTTGGTTACTTTCATGTCATTATGAAACATGCTATATATTTATTGTTTAAACAATCTTAAACAGCAGAAAAAAAAAGAACACTGTGTTTTTCTGAGGTTGTCATCTATTACAAAATCCTACAAACACAAAAAGGGAGCAGTTAAATGAGTACCTTAATTTGCTTGCTATTGAAAAGCCGTTACTATAACAAACAGCAGCAAGACTTTTAAATCAGGCCTGTGGAACAAAGCATTCCAGTGTCATTTTTGCATTAGTGATTACAGTTGATGTCATTTTCACAAAACAAAATTATAACCAAAATGGATATTTCAGGTCAAAGTTCTGCAAAGAGTATATAGATACATTTCCATCAATAAATCTGCCCTCTTCCTGCCCTGACATAAGTGTTCAACCCCTTGTGATTGACGTTTTTACCACTAAATTATACTATGTCTGCCTCTAGAAGAAACGTCTCCATTACAAAATTAGCTAACCATCAACATAACATAAAATAACTTCAACATGGTGTCATTTCACAAGAATATTGATTCTCACAGACTTACTGGATTAAATCCTGGTTTCCCATAAAAGGAGTAGCCATTATGTCTTTGGTAGACAGAAAAATGTATATTGTGGAAAGATGTATATTGAGGTGATTAAAACTTTATTGCTGGGCACAGGAGCACAAGATTTTGCTGTGTAGCAACATTAAATAAAGGAAATTGACAAATTATTAATTTGAACTATACACAAGTTTAAGAAACAGCTACTGTTCTGTCAATTTATTTTTGTCTGTTGGAAGATACCTTTAGCTATTAGTTGCAGTAGGAAAAGTCATCAGTTCTTCTAGGCTGACTACTGAGCCTGCCAAATTCTTTTCAGGACCTTTGCATGTAAACTTATTCTGGCTTCGTTTTTCTTTACTGCTAATACAATTCCTCACACCTCACAGGATGCTGGGAGCTTTAACTGACTAATACCTGACAGATCTTTCAAGTTCTTAGATGGTGTTTAAGAGCAAACAGCCACAATATGCACTTGGAGTTTCTTCCTGCTTCAGAACTACGGAAAGAAAAACTAATTAGAGGATATATATTTATCATTCTCCTTACTTCACATTTACAGACCTGCCCTATATTGAGCATTGAAATAATAATGGGCTCAATTTCTGCGATTTTAATGAAATTACATAGGTGATAAACTTAACCCAGGTCTTTGGGGCCACTTGCGCATGCTAAAATTTCCTAAGGAAGCAAATACCACCCTTGTGGCCAGAGTTCACTCCTGGTACTTGCACTATTTGGTGTTTCAGCTTAATTCCTTTGATACAGTGTCTCCATTGAACAGGGCACAATGTAAATTTAGTTGTATACACTGCTGTAGCGGTGGAGCTATACAATGTCTCAAACATTTGTGTGAAGTTTCTTAATGCCCCCCTTGTCAAGACAATGTGGCTCTTGACAAGGAACCAGCAGGCTGTGGGACCTTGAGAGAGAAAGTTATGGCCTGGGGAGTCAGGCTTTCACATTCTCTGTCCCTGAGGATGCTGTGACTTCCACCGTGCCCATACAAAGTGTCCAGAGAGTAAACCTCGCACAGTCACCGACCCCTGCCCCTTGGATACTGCGAGCCGTACACTGAAGGAGCAGCTGGCCTGTCCAGCCTCATACAGTGTGACAAACCTTCCCGGACAGCAAAAACTGCACAGCCAACAAACAAGGCGTGGAGAAAACAAAACCCGCTAATCCTGCAGGGGGGCTCTCCTTTCCCCCCGCTTCCACTACAGCTTGAGCATGCGCTGCCCACCGACGCTGCCGGACCCCTGGAGACATCGGAGATCCGTGGTGGTGACTGCCTGGCTTGCTTTCTTCTCCCCTTCTTCCTTGCCCTCCCTCTCTCTCACACATTTAATAAAACATTGATTCCTGACTGACATTTGGCCTCGTTTGTGCCTTAATCTCGAGCAGTGGTACTTTACAGCGGTTCTGAAGGCTCTGCTCTGCTCAGGGCTAGCAGCATGCTTTGAGATTGCAGGGGTAAGGTGAACACCTGCCAGATTTCTCGCCATTTATGACATCCTTCTCATCTCTGGAGTGACTGTTTGTCTTAAAATAAGAGCCTTCAAAATGAATTGGGCTCTCCCTTGTAGAGAGGAACTAGGTAGCATGCCAGTTCCAGGAAGACTAGCAGCAGGGAGGTGTAAGAGACATGGGGGGAAGCACGAGGTTGCTGGAGAGGTACCCATGGAGTTTTGCAGTTACAATGTCTGCACTTAATAGCCTTGTGTTCCCTGAGGAGCAGTATGATGGAAAAGCTCCGCTCCCACCATAGCTTGTGTATGTTTGTGAAGGCAGGGGGACAAGAGGGATTCTGCTCAGAAGCTTCTGCCTGCTCTGGCTTTGTGTGGTGTGTATGAAATAAGAACACCTTCACTTCAGGAGAGCCACAGCATGTAGCTGCCCGTTTGTGAAGGACAGTCTGTTGCCACTCACCCCTGCCTGTTTAGGCTTGGAGAGGACAATGTTACAAGCCTCTGCCCATTCCATCCTTTTTTGTTGGCACATTATTATTCTATCATTTTCATCTTCTCCTTGCTGAAGATAAAAGACACCATGGGCAGGATTCATGAATGAGTACTGTTATTTATCGACCCAGGATTTTTTGAACATTTTTTCCCGTCTGATTCATGAACCACTTTTCCATATTCGAAAAGCAGTTCATAAATCGTTCAGCACCAGCAGAAATTAATAATAATGAGTTCATTTGCATAAAAGGACTCATCCTGCCAGTTGCTGATAAAGTTTGAAGCCAGAATCTTGTCAGCAAGCTGGATTTTTGCTGGCAGTGCAGGAAATAATCTTTTGTTTATAAATTAATTAAAACATTTTCCTTCTGTTTTTAGGGCTGTTAGAGGGACATTTTGTTGAGCAAAATGTTTTACATTTTCTTTTTTTAACAAATGGCATTGCCCATAGTGCAAAGAGAGTTTTCCAGTAGCGTTTACAGTCAGACTTTTAAGAGAGAGGAATGTGCTTGGCTTTGTTTTCATTTTTTTGAGTGAGGATTCCTTGCAAAGCCACTGGGAGCTGCATTTCACGAGGGTTTGTTTGAACATATTCTTTCTTCTGGATCTGTGTGTGTTCACTCTCTCCCTCCCAAAGTTCCATTCTGAGTTTCAAGTTCAAGTGAACTGAAAATCTCAACAAGAAACTCCCACACTTCCTCTGGACTCAGGACAAACTCACGAGTTTCACATGATTTTGATGCAAAACTATAATCAGTCCCAGGCTTTATTTATTTTAAGGAGGGATGAACCTGAATGAACATTTCTATAAAAACAGGGGTAGAATCTGTGAATGAAAGTTTAGTGCCAGCACACACATGTGGTGTATGTGTGTGTTTCATTAAGTTTGAATGCTGGGAACTGTTCCCCTTCCCCAAGACCAGATTTACATAATTTACTCTAATGGAGCTCAATCAGATCTACTTTGCTGTAAAAGAACCAGGTTTTTGTAGTGTAGAGGAGGGTACAGTTTCTCAATACACTAAGTCCAAACTAAGTTTCAGGCTGTTACTGTGAGCTTTCCCCAACTCAAACCCTCATGGTTCTGCTATGAAGTGGGATAAATTTGACAGAAAAAAGAAAAAAACAACAAAAAAAAACCATACACAACCCCCATACTTTTTCCTTTGGACCCTCAGCACCTTCCTGGCTGGGCTTGGGCTCCCCCAGGTGACTTCATGCAGCTAGGTGTCCTCTGGCTCCCATTGAACCTCCTCCCCCCCCACCCCCCATGTGCCTACATGGAGCCCACATGCCTACAACAAGAATCCAGTTTCCACTCCACAGCCCAAGCCTACAAATTATGCACTGCAGTAGTTAACACTGCGACATTTTAAGTTGCTTTTTGTATTCAGACCAGCTCTATTCAGACAAAGGTGGACAGCTGAAAAGCTCCACGCATTCTGCTTTCCTAACTTACACAGCACAGCACTCAGATTTGCAAGGAGATAAATGAAATAGGCATATGAACACTTCACACAAAAATTGGCCTAGTATTTTGAAAAGAGTGAAACACTAGAGTGTGAAGAATCATTGGAAATGAGTGGAAATTCTTCTTACCTTGTTTATTTCTTAATTTATAGTGCCATTTATGAAAATCGTGATATAGGATATGATTTGCTCGTTTATTCAGCATCCTAGTGTTGGATATTTGTCAGTTGGCATTCTGATTTTTATTTGTATTTAAGCTTTTGTTTAGCAAACAGAACAAAGTGTTATCACAAAAGAAAGACTAAAAGTTGGAAACATGCATTATTAGTCTGATCTGCGTAACATGTATGTATATGGCTTCAAGAGAAAAACTGCATGAAAGAAACAACAACAAAAGACGTGAATTGCCTGTTCCTACTTCTGCTCTTAATTGGTGACATCTGGGTTTGTTGGGATTGAATGAAACTTTTATTTTTTGTTTTTGAGAAGGAAGAGTTGGCTGACTAGTTATCTTTATACGGTTTCATTTCCTCTCATGTCCCTTCTCTTTCATTTTACTGTTTGAAGATTTCTAAGGTAAGCGCAAGGGAGCCAAGAGTTCTGCAGGCAGTTCACAGAACTGTTCCGAGCTCTGCCACTTACCTGCAGCACGAACCTGGGCAGCTCACTTCAGCTTTATGTCTTCGTCTGTACAACAGGGTTAGTGATACAGCTCAGTAAACTTTGAGATATGTTTATCAAAATCTTTCTATAAAGCCAACGTATAATATTTTTATATTACCAATCAGAACACCTTTGATTTTGCGTTAGTAAGATATGATTTTTCAGAAACAGGCTTCTATAGAGAAGTTGGTTTTAATTAAACTTCCTGAACTGCAGTTACTGATGGCTGCCTGCACACACACATGTTACATGCAGGTGTAGGCTGTCAGCTTCCATGTAGCAGGCAGCATGCTGCTTCACCAGCCCACTTTACAGACGTTTGGGTAATGATTGATCTCACCAGTTACCGCCAGTGTGTGATCAGAATCAGACATCACAGGTTTACCCTGGCTCATTGTGTTAGTGTATTTTCCTTCTCTTTAATGACCTTTTATAGATTCCACTAAAAAGCGGGAATATAAAGTGGAGAAAATTTGTATGGCCTGGAACAGAAAACAGCAACTGGAATCAAGCTTCCCAGCAGAAAATATCTGAGGGAGAGGGGTAAGTTCTGTCTGTGGCAGCAATATGACATGCCAAGCAGACTGAAAGCAACATTCATAACGTTAGGAGCCCACTTTCCACAGTGCATAAATTCAAGACAATGAAAACGTAATGAATAAAGCATTTGGAGAGGTGATTGTGACAAGGACGGGAGCGGGGGAGGGAGGGGTGCTGCATCCTGTAGCCGACCGCTTCGAGGAGGCTGTGCTCACTGCTGGAGAGAAGGCTGCTAACTGGGAAACTATTTAGGCTGAGGATTCCCAAAAAACCTTTCCTTCCCAAGCGAGCGAACCAAGTGTCACATTGAGACCAGGATCAGAATCGGGCTGCTTTAACTGCCTGCACAAGACCCTGATTCTTCATAGCATTTAGCTGCAAAGGATCCTCAGCAACATGTAAAGGATCCTAGCTCGCACGCCAGGCAGTCTGTTGAAAACATCCTGCCACAAGAGAAACTGAAGTATAAAAATCCCTTGCCCCTGAACAAATGCCTGGAGGGAGCTGCAAAGAGCCACTGAGTCCTGATCCCTTCAGGAGCTCCAGACGTTGCTGGAAGCCGCTGTTAACAAGGAGCCAAACCTGAAGCTGAGGCTGCTCAGCACCTCTGAGGATTTGGCCTTCGATTTGAGCAGCCTGCAGACCCCAGAGCCCAATCCTAGGAGGCTGCTGTATAATTCTGAATAAGCTTTAGGGGAAAAAATTCTGAGGCAAGCTTTCAACCTTGTCGATTGGTTTTAGCAAGGATTTTCAAAGTTATCTTCATGAGGAAAAGGGATAGAAAAGAACCTGCTTACAGGAAATCTGAAAACCTGTGTTGTGTTCCTGCCCTCTCCTAAACAGGAATC
This sequence comes from Alectura lathami, assembly GCA_013399715.1. NCBI lineage: Eukaryota > Metazoa > Chordata > Aves > Galliformes > Megapodiidae > Alectura > Alectura lathami. The sequence continues at coordinate 254,559 of VXAV01007767.1, read as the reverse complement.
ATTTTCAACCTTGTGCCTCATGACAAATGCAAGTTTGGGCAGAAAGAGAGAGTAAAGATAATTATTTTTAGAACTAGTATAAAAACACAATCAGGGCTGATGATTCTGTTACTCATTTTCACACTCCTACAAAATTTGTGTGTTTTCCATTTATGAAATCAGCCAAAGATTTTCAATTGCCAAATAAATTTTTTTTTTGTACAGTTCCTAAGCAAGAAGCTGTAGTAAAAACATCATTAAAACCTTCACTCTGTACATCACTGCTCCAAACTTTGACAGATCATCAACTGGATTTTGCAAAATCCTAAAAATTGGCATAACTACAAGATTAAAACAAACAAACAAAAAAGTCAAAACATAAGAAACAAGAAATAGAAATCCCCAGCACACCTGAGTTCTTTGTATTCTCATGATGACTTCTGAATTTTGAGGGATTCAGTCTTAAGTTATATTTTTGGGACCACGCTACAAAATGATGAGAACTAGAAAGTTTTGTTAGACTTTAAAAAAATATATTTTTGCATTTGCAGGAGCTGAAGCTTTAAATAAAGCATTAAGTACCTCAAAGTTCATGATAAAATTGTAAGAACTGGCAACACTGCCTATAATAAGCAGGCAAAGCTCTGTTCAGAAGCTGGTAGAAGAGGATGAGGAATAAAGTACTGTACAAGACAGGAGAAGGTTTTGAAATGTTACCACTTTGGAAAGGCTGCACTTTTACATTAGGGCTGCACTGTAATGAGTGAATAGCTCAGCTCGCAGATGCCAAGGCATGGGTTTTTTGAGACAATCTGAGAGTAAACTACTCACTGGCAATTTGAGTCCATTCTCACTTTTTCAGATTGAATTACTCTCTTTCTTTTGCATTTGATTTTTTTTTTTTTTTTCCCATTTGATGTCAGGATTTTTCAAGGAGTTTCCTTTTAAATAGCTCATTACTTCCTCTCTTCTTTCTGCTGTTTTCTTCTCCCTCCCTCTCTCCCATCTCTGCTTTCACTGGTGAGCATGCTCAGGCCAGGCATGCTGCTGGACTACCATGTGGTTCAAGAACACATCCTGGGCTGCAGAGCACAGACATTCCCAGCAGGCAGGGAGCCCTGGGCACTTGCCTTTGCTGTGCTTCACCCCTCCCCATGGTACAGAAGGTCCCCTGAAAGGAAGCCTTTCTTCCCCAGGCCTTGCTGAGGTGCTTCCAGAGAGCAGGAAGGTTTTTTTTTTTTTTTTTTTTCTCAGCCACCTTTTACATGAGGAAACAAGGAGCATATCTACCCAACCCCTGCTTCCACCAAGAACATGTCTGCTCTGTAAAAGTAAAGGAAAGAAATGGAACAAAAATCTCTGCATGAGCAGGAACAGTTTGTTGCAGAAGTGGCACTGAATGAGCTGTATCTGAGGCAGGGCAGGCAGGCATCAAAATGTGGCCAAAGTGATGAGTTGAGGGATCTTCTTGAGCAATGCTTCCCAAATATTTGTGAACTGACTGATTAATATCAACTCCCCAAATTTCTCCTGTATCTCCACACACCAGGTTTCTCCCTGTGACAAAAGGACTGGTATTTCTAATGACCTCCTCCCTGTTCAACCATCTGCGCTGTGGGAGAATCACACCTCTGTCACTAGGACAGACACTACTGAACTACCTGTTCTTAGAGTCTCCTGGGGACAAGATGACATAAACACTTCCTAAGGAGCTTCTCCCAGTGCTTCACCATAATAACAGAAGGAAAATCTGTCTCATATCCTTCCCAGGACATCATCTCACGTTTTTCCTAGAAGACATGAAATAAAAGGGAAGGGAGTTCTGCCCTCTACAGCGTCCTTCCTTTCTCTTCACTTCTGCTCTGCCGTTCAGCACCAGTTGGTCCCTTGCAGTGGATGTGGAGTGGTGTTTTGGTGTATCTAGGGCACAATGCTTCTCCCAAACGACAGGAGACAACCCCATAAACATAAGAAATAGCAGTATAAAACAACTGGAGTATTTAATTCCAACATCAGAAGGGATGCAGATGTGGGTTTAACTAATTATTTTATGCGCTTTTTCAAATACCAAAAAAAAAAAAAAAAGTTACAACAGATGTATTTGTCTTAAATGGATATGTTTATATATTTTCTATCTTCAAAAGATGTTATGGATATGTGACTATGTGATAAGTGGCTCTACTATTTTTACAGTTGGAACATATCTACTTCATTTAAATTTCTAGAAAAGAAATTGAAGTTGCATTCTAAATTTTAAAGAAAATAGCCATTATCATCTTAAAACATTGAGGAAGGTACAAAACCTACAGTATATATTTTAATGTGATGTTCTAAAAACTTGAGATAACAAAGAAAATGCATAAGATATTAATTTGATATCTCATTTATTTACTCCCAGATTAGAGCTGTGCCATATAAGCAAGGGATGGAAACTGACACAGCTCTAAGAAGAGATATGACTGATGATGTCACTGGTGACCTCAATTTCCCTATTGGGTGTAGCTCAAGATAGCTGCTAGACCAAATACAGATTTGTCCACTGGTGCTCAAACTCCAGTTGCACCTCAGGTGACCACAGTTCCATCACACGGTTCATTAGATTACCAAAAACTTATGAACACGAATCAAAGCACTGACTATAAAAAATGATAATACCACAATCATTGTCATTTGATAAAGTATCTTAAATTCATACAGTTTGAGATTGCTGAATAAAGGCTGAGGGACTGCTGCCTCCTAGTCTTTCTGTTTTCATTTACAACAAGATCTCTCTGGATATGTTGAAGAATTTACATCTATCAGAAAATTGCTCACTTACTGAAACCAGCTATTTTTAAGGCTTTATTTAAGGGAGATAATGAATAAGACTAAATTGATGTCAGGCATGAAGCAATTTTAACCAATACATTCAAAGTCTATAATACAAAATATTTGAAAATTACACGTAGAGTAATCTAAAGTAATGAGATGTTAAAATTCCTTGGAACCTAGAAACTCTTCTATTCATTCTGTTCTTCTTTTGCTTTCAACCTCACTGTGGGAGGCTCCATCTCTGACATCTTTATATATGATGTTCTCATTTCAAAATGCCACTGAACCTTCAAATGAACACTTGCCTATGATCTTTGAATACAAAAATACTTAAATCAAGGTTTTTATATTTTAGTGCACTGAGCCATTACATTCAGTGAAAGAGTTTTGGTATTTAGTCTAGGTCTTATTTCAAAAGAAAGGAAAAGACAACTCAAAATGAAAACAATAGCTCAGTAGAATGAAATATCAGCAGTACCAGATAATTTTTAGACAGGATATTTTAAGCATACATTGAAAAGGAAGCGAAAGGAAAAATCCTTAGGAAAGTTAAATCTGGAATAAAATACAGCATCTTCCCATACAAACTGCTTGTAAGTGAAGCAGGGCAAGCAGTGTTTGTACTGTGTTTGCAGGTTGTGTTTTGTCTTTTACTACATTCCTTTATTTTTGCTATCCAAATTAGATGATTTTTTATGACCTTTAATTTCTTCTCAGGGAAATGAGGCTGGATTGTTACATCTTAGTTGTCACAACCCTTTGTTTCACTTATTTTAGAATTCTCCACTAAATCTAAAACTGTATTCCACTGCTTATTTTACTTTTAACAGATGTGAAGTATACAATCAGCTTTCAGCTTTCTAATGCACGCCAGAATTCACTGTTTTCAGGATGTCAATGCATCAGACATGCAGTTGTGAGTTTTCAGTTTCAGTAAGCGCTCATAAGCTAATTGTGGTGAGCAGGCAGCATTACCGAGCTTCGCAGTTCTCTTCAATGCTTGTGAGAGGCTTCCACTGTGCATTTCTTCTTGAAGCTTTTACTGGCTCTGAGTGTCATCTCGATGAAGCAAGAAGCTGGCTACAACACTGCTTAAAAGCTATGACGACTCAAAAGCTGTGATTGTTTCTGCCTTTCATCTTTTCAACAGCATTGCTGCCTGAACTGTAGTAGCAAGAAACCAAGCTCACTATACTAAATAGACTTCAAAACCACAAAGAAGTTAAAGCTTATCTACACAAAAATGTTAAAGCTTATCTGGAGGCAGAAACAACACAAACACAGGTACCTCCCTCTGAGAAATCCTAAGCCCTCTCCTTTCGCACCAGTGTAACTGATAAGAAAAATATGAAGATTATTTTTCATCTTAACTAGGTAGGTGTAAATGACACACATGTGAGCTCTGCAGCTGTGGGAAGCAGAAGAAAGTATACTCTTAACATTTTATATGTGTGTATTAAACCTGCAAATGTTAAAAGTGCTGAGGAAGCTAGAGGAATACTTACTGGCTGCAGTGACTGGTTACACAGCTAGGAACGAGCATCCCATCCTGTTCAGCACTGCTCCATTCTCTTTCCTCTGGTGCTGAGTATTGCTGGCAACACTCCCTTGAAGTGTACAGGCTGCTTGAACAGCTTGTATGGTTGTGTTCTGAAGAAAAGTGAACACCTGAAACATTGAGATTAAAAAAATAAAAATTAAAAAAAGAACAGTAAGACTGATTTTAGTGGAAAGTGTATGATACGGTTACATGTAAAATACTATTAATAGCATACTTTGTTTCTTGGTCTTTAGTTTCACTAGTAGACTCACTGATAAAAGTAAAAAATAAGAGGAAGAACACAACACTGTAATACTCAGAGCAGCACTGCTACAGACTCTTTTCATATTTAGTATCCAAGCCTGGCCTATGTTATGTTATGTAATGACTGTTCATCAGGTTAGGATGCGAGGACTGCTAGACTAAGGACATGATATGGCACTATCATTAATTTGGAATTATTCAAATGCTCTGACTTCAGAAAAATTAGTTTGAATGTTATTGCATTTGTGTTTTGACACTTCAGGGAAGACTATGCAATTGGTGAGGAAAGGCATCAGGAAGGGGAGACACAAGGCTCAGCCTTTAAATTCAGAGCCCAAATTCTTTTTCTGGTCTTAACTACTTTTTGCCATTTCCAAGTTAATCAGAGAGGAAACCTGAAAGTTAAGAGTTATTATTTTCCATAATTATTCCTTCTCACCTAAGGAGGGTGTCACCATCATGACATCTAGGTATATACACAGATGTTAAAAAACACAATATGATTATGGAATTTAAAAATACAAAAGAAAGGTATAGCTGTGCAAAACAAATAAACAAATCTTTGATGATCATTCAGAGTCACTGAATAATATGGATTATCATGAAAAAAATGGCAAGGCATTCTTGAGTAATAAATCTAAAAATGCATTTTTCTAACACCAACATTTACTCTCCAGGTTGAAAGTGAATTTTGTTTGTTTTAGCATAAGTTCAATTAGTTTAGACCATCTGTCTATGTTTTACAATGGAGTGTATTTTGAAGACATTGTAGTTAGTACTCTTGCTAGCCAAATATTTTCAGAAAGACATTAAAGACTGAGCTAAATGCATGAAGTAGTAAGAAAACCTATTAAATATATAGCTATTGAAAGAATCTATTCCAGCTGTAGAGTACACCACCTCCTTTGTAGGACTGTAAATGAACATATGGTTGTTTGGAAGGTGTAAGTCTTGCCTTGTCATTTGTTTGTGATGGTGACTGCCCAGCTATGTATATGGCAATGATGAGGTTAAAAATCTTCCCTGGAGTAACAGAGGAAAGCTTTTCTTCCCCAAAGGCATTGCCTCAGCTGCTAGGAAAGAGACAAGTTCCTCCAGGTGAGGATGTAGGTGGGTTGATTGAGGTAGCCCAGCAATGGGTAAGTCTGCTGGGATCAATTAAGATGACCCAGATACAAAAAGTAAGGAGAATGGTTTTGCTCCCTTATTGCTCCTCATTTCCCACTCTTGACTCTAAGCTATGGGTTGAAGAACTGAGTCTTGGGGAGCACTGTAAGGCTGATCTATTGTTTTCAGTTGAGTACCTTGAGAAACTAATTTCTCTTTAAGCAATAAAAGCCTCATCCTTTTAGATCTGTGCAATAACAATGTAAACCTCAATATCTTAATGTAGCATCCATCCCTAATGTATCCCTTCTTATTTTAATTTTTATACTCAGACCTGACAGTTGGATAGCCAACCGACAGAGTTGCTGGCTATGAAGACCTGCTTCTTTAGCAGTTTTACCAAGAAAAAAATTAACGTGTTTCTTAAGCTACAATAACATTTTGATTATTTCTTAAAAGATCCTCAAGAAACTAAAATACACACTCTGTTAGCAAGACAAAAAATTACCATGACACATTTAAAATTTCCTATACAAGTGTTAGCATTTCAGTTCGGCTTTGAGAGAAGGAAAGCCCAAGCTTCCAACTCTGGAACTAAATATCCCAACAAAGCTACAAAGTAAAAAAAATAAAAAAATAAAAAAATAGGAATTGTGAAATGCAGGCTTGATTCAATACAGCACTGAGGATTTTTTGTTTGTTCATTTTTAACCAGTTCTTCAGTTTAGGCCAGTCCCACATCACCCTGTTCCATCTCATTAAATTCCCGTTTCAGGCTATTTGCTTTATCATTAACTACAGAGGCAGTGTTTGACTAAAACAATACAAAAAGTAAAACTCTTAATTATTGCTAGAGCCCGAAAAGGTAGAAGGTCCAATCAATCCAAACTTCCTCAACCCGGTAAACAACTGCTTACTTGACCTTAAAGCTTCCCAGCTTGCAAGGTGCATACCCCAGGACACCGAGCTGCCTGAGCAGTGCTGCTGGCACGGGCTGCCTCTGCCCCAGAGCCACATACTGTGTGCTGGGTGCTTCCTGCAATGCACCATAACCCTGTGAACAGACGAAGGCTACCACTGAAAACATGCTGGGCTTTAGCCCCATATCAATTCCCAAAGCATTTAAAAAAGGGGAAATAGAGGTGGAGCTCAGTGAACTTCCCAGCAAAACTTCTCAGTGCAGAGTGTTTCTTTAGCAGTACCATATTCACACTTCTTCCTTGCAATCAATCACTTTATATCTTGTATTTGAATGAAGGAAAGTCAGGGATTAAAATGACTATTGCCTGTTTCTCCTGTCCTCCATTATATAATCAGGTACAAGTAAAATCCCTGAGGCAGAACAAAGCTTTATTGACTGAAAGCAGACACAAACCTGTCCTATTATAATTAGGGAGAGTTCTGGATTGGTTTCAAGGGACTGTCAGAAACAGACCTCCAAAAGGGATGCATGAAACATCTTGTCTTTTGCAGATCCTCCAAAGCTATGTGCTCTTAACAGCACGAGAACATGTTCCAGTTCAGAAGAGCAGAAAACCATGAAACATACAAAGCTTTCTTGCCAAGGAGGAAACCCACTGTATATGAGAAGGTACAAGCACTTCAGAGAAAGCAGGTGGGAGGAAAAAATAAAAATAAATAATAATATTTTCTTAGCTCTAGTAAAACAAACAAAAACAGAATAAAACCTTCTTAGTTCTGAAAAAAAAAAAAAAAAAGCCTACAACAAAAACAAAACAACAGAATAAAATTATCTTATTACTGAAAAATCAAACTTGCTCTGACAATTTGCCTACCCCTAGTTTCATGGCTGCTTCACAGCTCACAGATTAAGCGAGTTCTAACCCGAGCACACTTAATACTGAAAGAGGTACAACGTTTGATTCAGTGGACTCCACTCATCCTATGATCCGCAGAGGTGTTAAAACATCTTATGTTTGAGGAAAATCAAAGAAAGAGGAATGGAGCAGGACTCATGCCTTTGAGGTCCCTCTGGCACTACTTCTGAAAGGACAAGTATAAACACTGCTGTTCTGGACAAATTTCAAATGGAAAGCAGAGGTAGAGCTTATGGACTAAAGAAAACCAAAGCTTACAGTGTGAGTCAGAAAAATGATTGCTCACATCCCCTTTTAAAGATTTCAAACTAGTACTAGTGCAATTGTGTCACAATTACAAACAAAAACATTGCCTCTGAATAGACAATGACTGGTTCTCTAGCATCTTCTATAAACCTACAGCACTTGTGTTATTGCCCTTAAAATGCAGTTTTCACTAGTTGGTCTTCTTTTTTGGAGAATTGATTTTAGTACTGCATTTCAAACAGTGCAGTTTTTTTATTTCCATTTTTTTACTGAAGTGCATTACAGAAATCTTCTTTCACAGTGCTGTGGAGGAGTATCACCTCCTCCAAGAAGAGCACTTAATACTCCTCAGAACAGGGAACCGATAACATAAGGCTGTTCTAAGCATCACCTCCGCAGCAGCCGTTGCAGTGGCGCGTTGATGTTCTACGACATGGCGGCATGTAGCTTCCTGTACGTTCAGCTCTGCAAAGCAGTAGGGGAAGGTGGTCTGGAAAGTGGCAACACAACGATGCTGAGCATGTGAAATGTCTCTGTGCACTCCCGTGGTAATGTGCCAGTCTGAGACAACAGAGCTGCCATTGTACAACATAAAAAAATGATGTTGATTTCCATCAAAGAACAGCAGAAGAGAGAGATTTTTATTGTGGTTAGCCCGAGTTCAAAGCCTGGGGTAACACACTTATGGATGGACAGAATAAACAGTTACACTTAGGCTTACTGTACAGAGCTTAACGAACACATATGAAGATCATATAAATAATTCACATTACTCAAGAGTGGTGAGTTGAACAAGTCCCTTCTGGTTAAACTTATTTAAAGATAAGGTGAAGTTAAGTGAGTGATGGCACAGTTACAGAGGCCACGGTCCAGGGGGAATTTGGACAGTCTAAGTTACACTACCACAGTGATTTGTGCAGAATTATGTCAACTTACAGATCTTTAGACCTTATGGGAAAAGGGAATGTCTGATCTCTAAGAGAAGTGATACAAGATGAGTATTTTACAAAGTACAATTATGCTTTACTCAATAAGCTATTTCTATAAGTAAACTAGACATCAGCAAAGCATGCAAGGAAACGTTACAGTACAGCTGAAGAACAAGTTCAATGACAACAAGGAAAGCCTAAAATACTAAACACTTGAAACCAAATGACACAAAAAGATTATAATCAGAAGTGCTACCAACCGTCTTCTGCAGTTCCTGAGAAGTATGTAATGGATATATCCCGTATTGTCTACTATTATATTTTAAGCATTTTGCTGAAATTGCAAATGTAGAAGTAATTTCTAGAGTAATTACTATATGACCGAACACTGATGCATTACTATTTTTGGCTGTCTATTAGCCACAACCTCCAAATTCATGAATTAATCTATAATGGAGATTTTTGTTCTGATAAAGAAATGACATCAACAAACTAGGTAGCATTTCACCTGTTAATATTACAATAAGTCTGCAGTATTCTTCTTGTTGGCAGGGTAAGATTATAATGACAATCTCTCTCTCTTTTATTACATAAATATATAACACATACTTATGCTTGATAATTATAAGCATTATCCTGAGCCCCAAATTCATTGTTCTAATATTACTGAAGATTCTACAGTTTAGAAGTAATAAAATTCTATCACCTTTTCACAATAAAATTTACAAAGCAAAAGAATTTCCCTTTCTAGAACCTTCTAAACACCTTTGTTTTGAATGGTCAAAATGCTAGGAGCATTCCAGCTCCATGGCTCAGGTTCAGAAACATGTACAGCACTTCACAGTAATGACAAATAGATATAGAAAATAAGCAACAATCCTTGCTGCACTGAACTTTGCAATTTAACACTTATTTTATATTTAATTAATTCA
>VXAV01007767.1:229913-239913 GCA_013399715.1 Alectura lathami | reverse complement strand
GTAAAATCCCCGTAACTTGCTTCTGCTACTTCTTGCATATACAAACAGTATTTTGGGCTATCACGGATTTGCACCTGCTGTCGTTCTGCCATTGAAAAAAAACAGGATAACAGTGAGTGCTGTTGTGAGAGCGAAATCTTCTTTGCCATCTAGAATGAGAAGAACATCTAATTGATTTGACTTCTGTAAAACATAATCAGAAGGTACTTTGGTACATCAACTGATTGCCTTGAGGAAAGCAAGGTCCCAAAGACTGCTATGAAATGCACAGAAAGCATAATTAAGTCCATTAAGCTTCAGGTGAAGGAGTCAAACAAGGTCTCTTACAACTGTCTGACAACCACATTGGGCTCTCGCAGTCAGAACAAGACCTGAGTATGCCAGCATCTGAAACAGAGCCCTTAAAAGGACTCAGATTTTCCTTTTCAGAGCAAAAGTCAAAGCCCTGGCTCAGCTGGGAAATGGGGTTCAGCAGACCAGTGGGTGAGGTATGTGCAAAAGGGCTGCGACATCTTCTGAGGTCTTAGAAAAGATGAGAAATGAAAAACTCATTCTTCTCCACATGTACTGGTGAATAGGGCAGCCCGTACATGTGCTCTCCTCAACTCATGCAAGGCCACTGCGACAATTAAGGATGGGAAAAAAAAAAAAAAAAGGAAAGAGATGACTGGTAAATCACTGACAGAGAAGTAAAACCTCATGGAAGAGGAAGACTACAGGGGCAAATTAAATCAGCAGCTTGAGACAGCCCTACAGACGGCAAGCCATATTAAGTAACTTAACATAATTTGTTCCCAAAATTTAAATGGAACTACCACTCAGGCTCCTTATACACATTAACAGGTACAATTGAGAGTGTTTTCCAGTGATTTCTCAAATAAGTGCCATGTCCATCACAGAATTAGTCCCTAGAGACTTCGTAAGGGTATTGATATTAACTGACTTCAACTGTGATTCTTGCCCTGAGGGCAAATGACATAATTGCAAAGCAATGTACGTTTGGCCTCAGCTTCCTTTTGCTTACTTTGCATAGTTCTGCACTTTCCTATTGTTTCTGCTGTACAAGATGTCACAGCACCACTTTGATAACATGTCTGAGTATATCAAAGGCCAGGGGAATTCTGTTATGTAAACACATCATTTATTACTATATACAGCAATGATTACCTGACATCAAACCCATCCAGGAGCATGCTGTGTGACTGTGGAGTAGGTGGTCTTACTGTTAAAGAGCCCTATCAATTGACAGGAGTATGGAGAAGAGACAGCAAAGGGAAGGATTTCTACCAATATCTTCAGTGCAGTAAGGAAAGGGCCTCCTATTCAACTTACACCTTAAATATGGATAGTTTCCTGTTCCCACCTCCTCCAGCTGTTCCCGTCAGGTCCCCAAAAATTGCTCTCTTAAGATCCAAGGCAGACAGAGTAACAACTCTGCTCTGTGAAAGTTTAAGCCTAGAGGATGCAGCAACTTGTAGTCACAGGTAAGGCAAGGACGAACTCCCTGTCACAATGCTCACCATCCCTATCCAGGTCAAGAATTGTGGCTGGATGTGACCAAAAAAAAAAAAAAAAAGATAATGAATATCTCCTGATACAAGCAAATAATCTAGAGATGGTGGCCCAGAGAGTCTGAAAGCAGATTTATCAAATGCATGCAGAAGAATAAGTTATCAGTGTTACCAAATGGACTGCTATGGAGATTCAAGGGTGGGGAGTAAAAATATAGTTGTGCATTTGGATAGTTAAACTACATTTCTGTGCAATCAGGTTCAATTTCACCATTGTGACAGAGAAGAGATATGAAACATTGATGATCTGTACTGGCCTAAATGGTTGTTAGATGTATGCAGGCAGACTCTACACTAAAGAAGAATGCATACAAATATAAAAACTTCCGAACTGCATTTAACTGGCATCTCAAGCAGGTGCTTACATGTACAGTTCTCATATATGTATATGTAAACTGAGGCAGATTTATCTTTCTCTTTTCACCTGGCCGAATGTAGTAATTCCCTTCAGACCCACCATTTCTCCCACAAACCAGAGGAATGAATCCTCATGCACTGACACCGTGAATTCTCACAGTCATACCTTTTGACTGTCCAACAGTTTCTGAAGCTTTGGTTTCTCTAGACATTATGCTCTAAACTGAAGAAGTCACTCCATGAGGGTGTGTGGAGACACAATCACTTCAAGTAAAACACTTCTTTTTTTTTAAGGTCTGTGGACAACACGAAGAAAACACATAATATAAACTTATTTTCTGTGAAAATAAAATACTGCAGAAAAAAAATAGCTTTAGAAGAAAACATTTTGATGAATAAATTTCACGTAGAACCAAATTTCTTGTAGGCATAATGATATGATGTCAGATTTTCATGTAAAATAGGTACCACATCTGTGTAATTTCAATGAACTTGAATAGAAGCAAGAAACAATATGTATCCAAAATAACTTTGCTTGCAGGTTAGACATGAAATTGTTGACATATTTAGTAGCTGTTTGCCTGAAGAACTGACCCACAAGCTGTATGTCTTTCAAGCAGAAAGAATAAGAGAGTATGAATTAAAATATGAAGTTTGTATGAAAAAGCAGCTGGTGAAAATGTCTGTCAAAAAGACTCTACTCAGAGAAGTAATTTTTCCATAATGGAATACATGGTTTTTCATCACAAATATTTTGTTTTATGAATAGGCTTTTTAAAGATATCTAAGATATTTATACACTAAAGTTGGTTTAATGCTCTTACATTCATTGTTTCTGGAATATAAAAAGAGAAGGCACTATTATTATTTAATAATTAAAAATATTTGACATCTAATGCATAAGTTTTTGTCATTAAATAATATCTAATGCAGCCTAAGTATACACTTGCTACAAAGGCTGCTTGGAAGGATAACTTTGGTCTGTTTTGACTCACTGCAGACTCAAGTTTAGCCAGAGGCCAATGCCTGCTGGACTTAGTACAGGTTTACATGGACATTTCTGGGAACCATGCAGACAGAGGGGCTGAGGGGACTTAGCATCTGGAAGGGGAGAGCTGAGAAGTCATAGGCAATGAATCTAGGCTTAAGGACACTTGAGACAGACTTACAACTTGTGCCTTTCAGACCTGCTTCGCAGAGCTTCATGGAGAACGTCCAATTTACCTAATTCTTGAAACAGGCTTCCCAAAAGATTTCTGGCTTGGTTTGTCTGTTATACTATTAGCTCTCTAGTTGGAGCGTGAAGGAATTGAGGAAAGATCAGAAAACAAGGCAATGACAATTTTAAAATACTTTCATACCGTATTGAGTTTGGATCAAAATAGGCATCACTTCTGCACTAGACACTACTTTTAACACACTCAAGTGTTGCAAAAACTTACATCAGCTGCCTGAGAGGAAATTGAAATTCCTAGAGCTGGTTTCAGACTACCCAGAAATTCCCTTTTATGCAAAAGCCTAACTCCTTAGAAAGCTGGTTAGCATAGCTTCTACTGATCAGGTGTCAGAGAGAAGAAATGAGGCCATACTGAAAGAGGACATTGCTCTTTAGAGACAAACAAAAGATGGCATGATTCCTACTCACCAAAAATTTACTAGACCATATGCACACATGTTGAGGTAGCTCAGCATCTGGCAAGGGGGAGCTGAGAGGCCATATGCAATGAATCTGGAATCCTTGGCCAGGTGCACAAGGGAAAATTTAAAAATAAAGTTTGACCAAGTGAAAGGAGGTTCAGCGCAATAAAGAGAACCAGAGGAACAAAGAGTGTGAGCAAGGGCACAGCTGAGCCAAGATGAAGGCTGGAGTAACTCTCAGCACAATGTGAATTTTGAATTTGGGGCCCAATAGGGTAAGAAATTAGGAAGACTCCAACATGTATGAAAAATATGTTCAGACTGTGGAAAGGAATTTTTAAAATGGGTTTCAAATAAGGGCAGTAGAAAAGAGAGTTCAGAGAGAACAATAAAAGTACCTCAGGTAACATTTATGAAGGGAATTGGTGAGAATTCTGGCAAGAATAGAAAGGAAATGTGGTATCTGCAGATATCAAGGCTTGATGAAAACTTAAATTAGAAAAAAAAATAAGACTAGCTCAAGTTTATAAAGCTTCTCAGATAGAACTGAAGGATGGAGAAGTAGCATTATTTGGCCCTGATTGTGAGCAGAATTGGCAAACCTGGACTAACGGGAAAGTGTTTTGGGAGATCTGTCTTCTATTTATTTTCTGCTGTGGGCTAGGTTTTGCATTGTGTACTCTGCTCAATGTGTATTGGCTATTAGTGCATTCCTTCTAGGCTATTTTTAACTTCTGAAAGGGACTGGTGTTAGTCTGGGGAATTTAAGCTACAACTGTATTACAACATGAAGGCTATACAGAGGGCAATACAAAAATCTCTAAACACTACTCAGTGGCCTTCCTCTTCAGGCCTCCTCCAAGAAACTTCATGCAAAGAAATCATCCTAAGCTCAGCTATAACTTCTTTCAAACACATCCTTGATCACCAGGAATAATAAGACACTGCACCCCCTCACTTCTTTGAGCAGTATACAGAGACTGTATTCAGTGGGACTGCTGCATCTGCTCCCCTTATGCACTCTGCAGCCCTCCAATAAGGTTACCTATATACACGATCTTTGGGTCAGCTCAACAACGTCATATTGCCAATCAAATATAAGCAAGATTATAGTTTTTGTAAAACTAAGGGTAAGAAATTTCAGAAAGTGGTTGTCCAGAGGAAGATCTCCCAGAAGAGACAAATTCTCGCAGAAGAGAAGGGATGTAGATGTTCACCCGTACTTAAGGCCTGGTATTAGTCATCACATACAGTACGAGTAAGACTCTAGCAGAGCAGTAAGTCTGGCTATCTGTAACCTTCCTCCTTTTTGCCACTGTAAATTCATTTCTCCCTAACAAATAGCTTTTGAAACAATGTCATTAAAGTATTAGTATTTTTCTTTGTACTGGGCTAAGTGTTCTAAGAGGAAGACAAGGAAAAGAAGGTTGAAGTAAAACTTAGTATTGAGACACAATGGAGGAGAATACACAACATTCCTAAATTATATACATCTGTAGTAGGGCAATACCTCTGTGATGCACGCACAGCTATGTAGAAGCTACCTGTAGTTATCCAGAATTATGGTCTCTCAGTAGAAAAAATAATAACAATAAAGCTGGTTAGGAGGATTCTGGAAGTGAATTTACTGACAGAGAAAAGAATGCTCAGCAACCTAGTAAAAATGTAGAAAGGGTGGGGGCAGACTGAAAATTTGCAATGTAGTTACCTGGGATGTAATGTTCTTATAGATGCTGTGTCATTCTGTGTGAGCTAAGAGATTAACATTGTATAAATGGAGGGATCCAGGAAAGCCATTGGGCCTGAATCACTGAAGCCAGCAGGAGTTTCCCTCAGATTGCAACAGACTTGGAACATATCTGTTGTTGGCATGGACATGCAGGGCCTATAAAACATCAGAAAAGTGAATTTTTATTGAACAAATTATCTCAAGACCTTGAAAACACATACAATACTCTTTGCTATTTAGTTTTCCTTTTACCGGAAGTAGAAAATGAGAAACATTTCCTGTACAGTTTATTGAATGTGTTTGTGCTTAGTGCTCAAAAAGGATATGCCGCAAGGTAACCAGGGTCTTTTACAAAATGTTATGGACCTTTTGGGAACAAAAGTTAAGAGGAAGAAAAAAAGGGAGAGAGACAGCAACTGGTGCACATTTCTGCTATTAACATATATGGTGTCCAAGGAAAGCATCACATGCAATTAACAACACACAGCTGTAGTCACACAATGCATCTCTTCTGTGCAAGACTAAAAGTTTATACAGCTGCTGCTAGCTACTCAGGAGTCACAAATGCAAACACATGATTGCATTATGTTTACAAATTTCCTGCAGAACATTCTGCATTTGTATGGATTACATTACATTCACTCAGAGTCTGATGACAAATTACTGTATATTAATCTCTTCTTAGAAATATGTGGAGCTTTTAACAAAGTGTACAGAAACCAGGCTGCTAGTTGTTTTTCATTGTTAATAATGATTCCTTTTAGAATCCAAAGTTTAGAAGTGTTACAGGGCATGCTACTGGGCTTTCATTCATTATCCTAATAAAACTCCATGAAGTAGACTGTTGCTGCCAGAGGGTATTGCTCCTTTCTGACAGGTACAGTGACAGACACAAATTTTCTATCTCTGAAAAGTACTATAGATACTATCAAGTCAGACAAAGAGGACAAAATGTATGACAATCGTTCAGTCTCATAGCAAAGAGATTTGTAGCTAGCTGCTAAGTATGCTTCCCAGCAAACAGACTATGTTGTCCTACGGCTACATGGAGAAGTTATATTTTCTTTGAAAATTCAAGGGCATTTGGTTTGTTTTCACTCTACTTGAAAGATTGTTTTGTTTGTCAGTTACAGCTAAACAGGTGTGGGGGGCAGCCTTTTTATTTTTTTCAGCAAAATGACTATTAACTGACCATTTTTTCTAGAACAGTAACGACATAATTTACAGTAAATATTTTAAACAAACATTTTTCTCAGGTCAATTAAAAAAAAAAAAAAACAATAAATAATATCCAGAAATGAAAGCAACTCTCTCTCTCACTCAGTGTTGGCATTTCTAAAATGCCTTTCCCAGTGATAAAACAGAAAACCTTGGGACCAGTCCAGTGAGGACAGGCAAGTCTCCTTATTTCCTCCAAAGTTTAATCTGGCTTCTAGGCTAGAACACTCACTCAGATTTTGCAACCAAATAAAATAAAATAAAACATTCTGTTAAAGATGCAGATTGTGCAGGGCAGCCTAAAGAAGATAGTGACAGCACTTTGCAAATGTGTTTCCCAAGCTTGGTCTGTTCCTTGGATCATTCCTCAGACTATATTTCCTCTCATGACGACCTCATGAGAGTGAATCTGGGGTCTTCTAGCTGAGGACTGCACCACAGTTACTGCTGGAAGAGAATGAAGTTCTTGACCCCAGTCTGTTGCAGTACTTTACAACAGGGGATTTTGCAAGTCAGAATTTTGATCTGGGTCCAGTAGTGAAGTCACGAATGGTAAAGCTGGTCGCGTAGCCGCCCCTTTGTGTGTCTCGCTGAGCAAACAGATCACTGTAAGGGTGGGAGTTCTTCATACTGTGTTTTCTAGAGCCACATAAACTGAAATGCAGTAGTCCAGCAAGAGAGAAAATGCAAGGGCTGCTTGCAGGAGATCAGCCCAGCTGGGTGGATATAACCTCAGTCTGGCAACAGATCTAGTAGGTTTAAACCTCTGTTGGTAATTGAAGAGATCACTATCAGCAGTGTGTTCATGAGAACTCCCTTATTGAGCCAGATCCAAGGTTAATCTAGCTCAGACCTGGCTTCCAAAAGCTGTAATAGGCAGATGCCTAAAGAAGTTTAAGAGCTGGACAAATGTATATGATATTTTCTTGTAATACACTTCCAACCTCCAACTATTTTCATTTTAGAGGACTTTGTAAGCCAGATGTTCTTATGCTTTTTTGTAACTTCCAGTAGATTTCTCTTCCACATGTTTTTCTAGCCTCGCCTTAAGCCCACATAAACTTTTAGCGCCCACACTATCCTGACAATAAACTCCATAGGTCAGCTACATGCTGAGACTACTACATTGTTTAAGCAGTCAGTTACGTATCTCTAACCAGCCTTGTTTGATGCCTTCAGCATCCTTTAAGGAAAACATGGACGTAAATCCCTCACAGACATCACTTTCCAACTCTTAAATTATTCTTGAGATGTGAGTAACAGAAATTCATATAGTATTCAATATTTTTATGCTGCAGCCAAACTCAAATGACAAAAACTATCCCAACCAGAGGGCAGAATTGCAGAGTTGGAAATTCATCATTTCCTCTGTCAGCAGACTTCAGTCTCCTCAGATTAATTTTAATTTACAGTAATTCTGCAAACATCTAAGTTGTTCCAGCACCTGATACCCACCCTAGAAAAGAACACATCAACACATCTATTGTACTGTGTACAGTGTTTTAACTTGCAATGGTGACCGCTAAGGTCGGTTCTAGATTATCCTGTTGTTGCAGGAACTGCAATTCTGAGTTCACTTATAATTACTTTCTCTGAGATTAACCTCAAGCCTTCCAAAAGCTCTCATTCTGTGACTCAGTTCATAGTTATTGGCACTAAAGCTGGGTTTGCAAGTAACCGTACTGTGGTTTAGTGCCCGCAGCTCCATTTATTATGTTCCAGACATAATCTAAACTTTTCTCAATATTTTTTTCACTGTTTTCATTGCATTTAGCTCTTAGACTCATCATGTAATTTGAGATTCCAGACTGGGAATTCTGCTAGGCAAAGGCTATTATTACTAAAATCCAGGGATTTCCCAGGACTACTACATTCAAAATGGAACTAGTATAAAAGAGAGTTTTAAGAAAGGATATAAACTCCATTCTCTTGTCACTGATTTTCCAGTATTTTTTAACTGAACACTGAGCTAATTAGGGAAAATACTGAGTGGTGCAATTAACCAAATAAATACAAGTGTCAAATGACAATGGATGCTTCACAGGATGAAATAAAAAATATAGTGCATCTAAAAACCTAATACAGTATAAAACTAAAATTATAATAACCATGACTGAGATACTGTGCTCAACAATGCTGCTATACATAATCATATTGAAACTATTTGAAAAAGGCAAATGATTTGCAAAAAATGCAAGCAAACAGTTGCCTTTTTATATGACATCCACTTGCAAGAAAATAGGAAAAGGAAAATATAAAAAATCTAAGAAGGCTTTCAAAATCTAATTCCATGCATGCACATGGGTATCATATGTGCTTTCTGTCACACTGGAGAAGGACCTGATAAGCTCTGAAAAGTGTATATCCCCTCCTGCATATGCAGATGCCTTCTTTCTCCCTCTATGTGTGCTCAGCAACAGGTTCTTCTCTTTCCCACCACCTGTTCTTCATAGGCATTGAGTTCTATGTTGCAGCTCACTAGCAACAGCTCATTCAGATTTAGTGCTTAAGTGGCAGGAGATATGATCTCTCTGAGAGTTTTAATACATTTTCTGAGAAGTAGATGTCCACACTACCAAAATTAACTTCAGATGGTATTAGGAAACTGTGGTCACTCAAGGGATATTACATTTCTGTATGTCCATTCTGATAGTTGAAACAGTCCAGCAAACTTTTAATGGAAATTTCCCTAATCTTTACTGAACAGTTCTGTAACACATTCAGAAAACATTTAATGGGAAACTCCATAATATTTGTTCTTCTTCTGAAGATAGGTTCATAGGTAGCAGCATTCCCTAAATACCAGGAGGACTCAGAAGACTCCAGTAGATAAGAGGTACTTTGTTATAAACAGACAACTTAAGTTATTATATTGACTGGCTGATACATCTCTAAAGATCAGCCTTTGTTCATGAGGCAGGAAGCCAGCTTTTCAACCAAGTCTAACTCAAACTCTGCCAACCTGAGGAAACAGACGCTGCCACCACTAACGCACTACTAACCTGCTAGTATGTTTCTTGGTTCAACAGATCCAAGAACATGATTCATAAACCTATGTGGAATTTATCCATGTTAATCAGAAAATCTTTTCTAATAAACTACATATGCCAGGAACCTTGCAAAAAGCATATCAAGCTCCTTTGCGGAACACTGATCAATACACAAATGTCACTTGTGTAGAGGAGAGCAACTGTCATGTTAGAGAATGAGGCAAATTCTCAATTTTTTTTTTTTTAATAAATTATCTATGTTGGAAGTAACCACTATGCTGATCCAACAGTTGAATTTGAGTTTTAAATAAGGTGAATATTAACCCCAGCCATATGCAAGGAATGCATCTGATAAAACAATTATTTTTCCTTATGAATCACATGTAAAGTACTCATCCTGAGTCACAAGGGAATGTGCACTGCCCACATTCATATTTGTCAGTCTTGTTCTCATATAGCTCCAGCTTTTGTGATGTACCTCCCTCCCTAAGTATCAG
>VXAV01007767.1:203891-219383 GCA_013399715.1 Alectura lathami | reverse complement strand
AGTTGTTCTGTACATTTTTTTTCCTCTTTATTGGTTTTCTATCTTAATTATCCAATATTCTGTTATACCTAAGCAGAAACCACTTTCAGTAAAAATCAAAAATAGCCAGGCCATAGAAGAACATGCTTATATTGAGGGCAGCATTTCCTGCATATAATGCTACAAGACAAGGCCTTCTGAACAAACTAATCTAAATGCAAACATCCTTTAATAAATCTCTTTTCCCTTTGTAGTTGCACTCTTTAAAGCTTACCAGTGAAGAGTAGAACAGAAGGACAAACGTTTTCACTTTTTATGCTATATTTCATTTAATGAAATAATATTTATTCTGAAAGGAACATTCTTTCAAACACTGCTAGGTTTTTACATTCATGTTTTGCATTGTAGGAATGCCTGTCTCTTTTACCAAAACCAGATGCAAAAATAAAACCATAACTATAATTGGGAATTGGAGAGTAATTTGGGTGATGCAGATACTGAGAAAATATATTTTAAATAAGGAGTACCAGATAGAGAAAAGCACAGTGTTTACGAAGGAAGGAGCTGCCCCAGCTATGGTATACTGGCACAGACATGTGCTGCCAAATATTGATAATACTTTATAGCCTTTCACATTTGCCACTGTGACCTTGAAGAAGCAGTTGCTAGGATGTACTTGCTAAAGATGAGAGCAAAACTGTAGAACAGAAAGGGGAAACCCTGTAAGGCTGGCCTTGTGCTTCCCTAGAGAGGCTTACATACTCATAATGAACAGAAACTATATCCAGATCAGGAGAGACCTAATTACAGAACTCAGAGATGTTAATGACACACAAAAATTTACATGCAGCTGAAAATATGAATATCTCCATGCCAGTGGTCATATCTCCACAAGGCTGGCTTCAGAACCAATGTGTTTTAATCTAAGAACTTTTTCTGGATGGTGGAGCTTTTCAAACAACAAAACCTTTGTTTTTTTAAGTGAAAAACATCAACAACCTCTTAAATTTTATTCACCAAGAACTTTTTTTTTTTTTTTCTATTCATAATTCTTTCTCCTTTGCCCTCTCTGAACTGGACTAACAAAAATAATTCCTCACATTTATCTTTCCATCTTTTGATCTCACAATCCTGTTTGATTTGGATACTGCAATCTCTAAAGCAATGAATACCTCTTTAACTTACTGAGCCCTTTTAAGGACAGAATGATTTTTCTTAGGCTTCATGTTAGATACAAAGTTTTTTTCATGCTTTTACTTATTTGTTTTGCTGATTTGTGTAGCACTGTGGTTGCCTAGTTGGCTGACTTCTATATTCCTTGTTTCTCTCTAGCTTTAGGGAAACATCCCTATATCTTTACCTGCAGGGGAGATAAGGAGTTGTCACAGCTGCTGTCCATGCAGTCCTCAAACCAGAGAGTACTGTAATAAATCTTATTTTATTTTATGGACAAATAAATGCTGAGGTAAAATATTCGAGGATCGTTGCTTGAATACTTGCCATAGCAGCGCTACTGTAATAACCGCTCTGACATTAATTTACTGCAATGTGCCGTAGGAAGAAGGAAGAAGGAGGGAGAAGGGCATTAAAAGAGAAAAATTACTATCCTTCGGATTTATTGGGATTGGCCTTCCTCATTTTCAGCCATCATTAGTTGATTAGGTGCTGATGACAGTATGGACAAGCGTGCTAGAATAGTTGGCTAAGAAAAGCCCTAAAGGTACTCTGTTAATTGAGATGATGTTCATATTGTACTTACTGAACATAACTGCAGACAGTGAAATAAGAGCTTAGTGTTGTGTAACAGACCACATGAACATTCATTATCAGTCTGTAAAGGGATGAAAACATGGTATATAAGTTATCATTACTACAGAAAAAGAGATAATATTAAAAACTGGAGGAGACTATCATCAGAAACTAGGTTTTATACAGCCTTCTGGGAGGTGTTGAGAAACCTGTCTAACGTTGTTCCACAGTTCCATTAGGGAAACTCTAAGATTACTCCATCAAAGGAACTGAAAATTGACTTACGCCTTCGTCTTGTAAGAGATATGCACCTGAACATAACAAAATGTCCAGATTTGCTTATCCACTAGAAGCTTACATGCTATTGATAATCTTTTGGTGCTTAGATTCCACCAACTTCAATTTTTAAGGTAATTCAGAGAAAATGGCAAAGAAATGCCATTATACTTCCTTCAGTCTCGTTTGTGACAAGTCAGCATTATACATGAAGAGAGAATATGTGCAATACCTGCAATGCAATAGATACTTGGATTCAACAGTAGCATTTTAGTAACAATGGTAATACTATTACCAATAAATGCACAACCTTAAATACTTTAACACGGACATTAGCATACTTCTCGTTGTGGCCAGGGTGAATTACAAATTTAGTGTCTAGACAGCTGGTCACAGTGAAAAAGCCTCAAAGATTCAAAACAGAATGGGCAGCAGTTTAAGGGATCTTTAAACTTGTATGTTTAAAATACAAATCTCAGCTCTTTTCAAATAAATAGTCCTAGGAATATACTATCCACAAGGCAAAATTATCCCAGTACCTGAACCATTGTGCTTTTAAAGTTCAAATTTAAAGTAAATTTGCCCTTTTCAGAAAACTGAGCAAACCAAATCTGATCATTAGCATGCTTACATTGAACACATCCAGTTACCGGGAACAAGACATCAGCAATATCAGAAATAAGTTTCAGGGAATTCTGGAACTCACAAAATGCAGCTTTGCCATGGTTAGACATTATTCCTACTCATGAAATTCGAGTAGCAGCTCTAGATTGCTGGGCCTGGTTTTAAGAAGGGTGTGAGATGGTGAATGGCAGAATCTTGCTTTCTCAATCAAACAGGAACCTGTTTCCTTTGGCCATTCATGAGCCAGGAGTTTCTTCTCACTATAACAAGATATGTTAAAAATCAGTAAACCACGAAATACTCAGAATCATGAGTCAAAAAGTAGCACAGAAGTTTACAATATTATATAATATATAATATAATATAATAAGTCAGGAACAGTGTACAGAGAGCCAGAAGTGCAAAAAGCAACATGATTTTTGACTTATCTAGTGCTTCAAGTGCTATGCTACACAAGTCAAACCAGTAATTACTTACTATTGCTGCCAGTGATCTGTGGCATTAGCATTCCACAGCTTGTTTCCTTCAGATTCTTCTTACAATAAATATAGTTCTATCTTTAATGCCCAGTGAGATAATAAAAGGTATAGCCTTCTTTCAGACATCTGTTGTGACTTTGGCATTCAGCTCAGTGGAAGGGGAGTAGCGATTGATCACATTATTGGATATCTAGACACAGTGTGGCAGCATCTTTAGCAAAAGGCTTTCAAACTTAAGCAAGTAGTCTGACAGAGCCACAAGAAAAATGGAGAATATTTGAAGAATCAAGATAAGAATCTAGCCATCCAAAAGAAACAAGAGATTCAGCATCAGAGACATGTAATACTCTAAAAGAGGTTGGCACAAAAATATTCCCTTCAAAATACTTATCCAAGGAAGCGCTAACACGATCAGGCTTTTGTAGTTTGTGCTGCCCGCTTCTAAAATAGTTGTGATTTTAGATTCATGTGTTACTGTCATGGCAGGGACAGAGAACAGACACGTTTAAAGTGTGCTTTACCAAGATCTGTCAACATTTGAACCGGAAGAGTGATAGATTTAACAGTTTTGGAGATTCTTCTTCCTGCCACTGCCTGGAAGGACTGATACAAGAAACAGAAATCTACCAAACCCAAGAATTGAAATTTTCATCAAGTTTTGCAGCTGGCCAGGCAGTGTTGTTGCACGTTTTAGAGCAGGAGTGTAAGTAGAGTAAATGTCTGATGTAAATCAATCACAATGGAGACTGTTGGTTATCTGCAGAGTGGGAAAAAAAATAGAATGAGCTAGAGCGACACAACAAGAATGTAGTATCTACGGCAATGACACAGAGTTGGTGAGGACAAGACATGGAGTATGAAATCTGAACAAGATTACTCTTTGTTATAAAATGTACTACTGTGAAACAAGGATGAACAAGGAAGAAACAGTAAAATATTAAAAATACAGCATAATTTGCAAACAAGCATGTTAAACTATTTCTGTCCTACCTCAAGTATAGAAAATCATTTGGTTTAAAACCAGGAAAAAACAAATCCTTAAAGTCTGAGTTGTATTTGGTACACAAGAATTACAAGGTGAGGACTTGCATCTTAAAAACATTCACAGAAAGCAATATTATTACAGGTTACTGGCTATTTGCAGCATGAGGCCTTCTGCAAAGATTTGTGGCATGAGTTCTTAGGTTATCTAACAATATCTTGCTCCTCCCGCAGCCATCTATTACAGCTGAAAATCAATCTTCCTTGCCTCCTTGGTACCTTGAAGACACATCACAGAACCATGACTGCTTAGGCAACGTGAAAAGTCACTGGTGTGGAGCATCCTGCATAAAGTCTCTGCCCCAGGTTTGCATGGCTCTATACCCTTCCTCAGCAGGTATAATACTGTACTCGTGCTGTTCAACCTTGGGGCACAGCCAGTTCCCTGGTCCAACCCCACCAGACACGGATGCCAACCGTGGGACAGCCTTTCCTCTGCTCACTGTTCCTCAGTCAGTCCCTTTACTCTATAGCCATTCTTGCTCTCCCTCCACACACAGTACAGCTGATGGGCACGCTCACTCTCTCTCCTTCATACTTCACACTTTCCAGGATTCTCCCCACCTTCGCTTGAAACCACACTATATTTTCACAGTTTCTTCCAGGCTTTTCTCTCTCCATATCCCAGTCCAGTCACTCCACGACACCCTGACATGCTCTCTTCTAACTGAATTTCTCTACTCAAACTTCCATAAAGTCTTAGAGCTTGCATTGCTCCTATCTCATACATATCCATGTATATTGCCAAGCTCTGATTCACTCTGTATCTTCTGCAAACAGAAGTAGATCTTATCTCATCCCACGTAACTCCCTCTTACCTCCACCCCTACTTTAACCTACTGCTCCCCTCTACAGCGAGGAACAGCCGGTTTCGTCATACAGCCTACTCTGAGGGGTTCTACTCCAGTCTGCCAGCCAGAATAAAAGAGATGACAGTACCTCGCTGCAGTCCCATCATTGGCGTAATTGTGTCACTGCAACTCTTCCTCCTCCCACACTGCAGAGACTGCTGTGGAATCTCCTTCCCTCCACACCAACGGACGCAGGAAGTGTGGCGTCAGGCTCGCTGTCTCTTGCTGATAGCAGAGGGAGCTTCCAGTCTAAACAGTTCTTCCATTACAGCATCACAACGATCAGCTGAGATGAGGCATTAGGCAGTGCCACAAGAAGAGAAGGAAGGGTGAGAACTGATTTTTATTTTTCATTTTTTAAGAGCTTCTGCGTTTCAAGCAAGGATAAAATGGGGAGTGTTTATATGGGATGTGAAAAATCAGCAATATCCTTGGAGTCAGTTATATACTGACTTAAGTACTGACGTACTTAATCTATGCAATAGATGTATACCAACGTGGTGTTGCAAACAACCAGGCGCCTTGGGAGTGATGAAATTTGAACTGAATTTCCTGCAGTGCAATTTAAGATGTGACAGAGGCACTGAATATGGTACTAAGACCATTCCTCATGACTTCAGCACCTATGAAGTAGTTCAGTTACACAGCAACGTTGTATCTTCCTTCTCCATGTTTCTGTGAGATAAGATTAAAACACAGGTACCATTTTGGCAGAAACTACTTTTGCATCAAGAAGTCTAATGAACAGTACAAGTTGGAGTGTGTTGTTATTCAGTTCAGACACAGTTCACATTCAGTTAACTCATTTTCTTAGCACCTTCCTGCTAGTCAATATTGGGCAGTAAAATGACATTGAGCACCCTGTCTCTATTCTTTTATTCTTTTAATTAAGGCTGAGAAAGGATGAGATTCTTTGGTGGAAAAAAAATAAAATGAAATAATAAAAAACCTTCAAAGTGTTTAATTTTACTATGTATAAGCCTGTCTGTATAGTTCTTAGAGAAGGTTCAGTCACTAGCAAAGTAAATAGTGATGGATTCTTATTTATCCTTATCAAAACAAGCAGAAGTATTCTGGGGGTTAGGCCATTCTTTCCCCATGCTGTCGCTGATATCAAGGGAAAAATGAGGTTTCATCCACCTCAGAGAGCATGATGACAGTGTTTCAGTACTTTCAAAAACTTGTTACATGGTATTCTCATCCAGGATGCCCACCACCTCTTCATGCTCCCGAGCAATAGGAACATAGCTTCCCTGCCCCACCATTGCTTCTGGTGGAAATGAGGCCAGTCTCTGCGAACATGGTCTCCTAAGCCCTGTTCAAGGACAGATGAAGAGACAGTGAAGTATAGAAGAGAAGACTGGGGATTATAGGAACTTATGGCTAGGGGAGACAAAAACTGTGGCTGGAAGAAACAGTGAAGGGATTATTGGAAGAAACTAGGCAGACATACTATAGCCAGATATCAGACCATGGAGCAGAAACCAGTAAAATGTTATAACCAAAGAATTGTAAGAAAAATACATAGTTATAGTTCTAAAACCATATCTAGCTGAGTTGTAAAATCTAAAGTAAAAGAAAACTGCTTCTCTGGTGGCACTCCCAAACTGTCCAGGGAGACAGGCTGTGTTTGACAGATCTTTCTCTTTTGGTAGTGTTCATATTTTATGAACATTTTCCTATATACACCTTTGCCAAAGCCATCTTCACAAACCCTTCTAAGAGATCAACAGACCAGGTGTCAATCAGATCTCGCATTACCCAATAGATTTCTGAACATATTTTGCCCTTTTTTTTTTTTTTTGGTTTGTTTATGTTTTTCCTATCTCCTCTTACTCTCCAGTAAGTACTTCCAGACTCACCAGAACTCCAAACCTTTAGGCAATATCTTGAGCAGCTGCTATAAAAACAACTGATGGTGTTTCACAGCGTTCATCATTCCTGTAGCACTTGGCCAACTACTAACCCAGTAAATCCTTTTAATGCTGCAACAGTTTTGGATTTTTAGTTTTACTTTTTAGCAATCAGGATACACAGACCATGAACCTGCAAGAGGAATACAGACTGTTTTTTATTTCCTTTAGTGATTGTTATGTATAAATAACCATGATTACAGAGGATCAGTAATTAACTGTGAATAACATTCGTTAATTTATCTCATTTTTTCTCTTCATGGGTAGCTTACAAACAGGTCCTGAAGTCTGCCATACATTCACAGTTTCTAAGCATTTATTATTTTGTTTGGGAGAACAATTCTTGGCATATTATTGGATCGCAAATTGTTAATTAGGGGAATTTTCTATTTACGTAGAGTCACCTATGACTGCGGCTTCGTTCTAGGCAGCAGCAAGCCTCAGTGGCTTTATGCTTTCCATTCCAGCTGCTTGATCTCCCTCCAAGCCAAAGTTATGCTGGCACAACTACGCAGTGAACAAGATCAGGGAGCTGATCTGTCTGAAGAGACAGTGAAGTATAAAAGAGGAGACTGGGGATTATGGGAATTTATGGATAGCATAGACAAGAACTGAAGCAGGAAGGAAGAAGTGAAGGCTTTATTGGTAGAGACAAAGTAGGGGAAGAAAGAGAAGGGCATTTAAGCTGGGTAGATTTTATGATCTAATCTACCACACAAGCGCCCCAGTAAAAAGTCTTGAACAGACGTGCTTATGCCATTTGGGAGCTCCTTAGCAGAGGAATTCCCAAAGAATTTTGTTAGGGATGAGTTACACAGCTATGGTTAGTTTTCTATTACTTCAGTGGTGGATCTGTTTGGAGAACCACCTTCTGTTTAATGGTATTTTTGATTAGAAATTCTTAAAATATATTTCTACAGTTCACAAGCACTTATTTGCTAGCAAGATGGAAAAAGCTTGGAAAAGCTGTTAGACGTATTCAATAAAAGAACTGAACAAGTGTAAGTACCCTACTTAGATTAGACACCAAAAGAGGATGCTCAGGAATGTGCAGCAAGGTTTGTACAACAAACAGAACTTTTTTTCTTCCATACTGCCTAACTAGATTGCAGCAGAGTTCAAAAATCCAAATAAAGAGGGAATCTGCACCAAAAAAATTTTATATATCAGTTTCAGTATATCCCTAGTCCTTATATTCCTATAAGAGGAAATTCTGTGAACTTTAGGAGCTGGAGATTAGAAAAGATGGAGACTGAACAAGGGTTTCCATTATAAATCCCATCTACTTCTTTGCTCTGGACTCAGGTAAGGAGCACTTCTATTTACTGCCTATCTTGCGTTACACATGGCCACAAGATGTTCAGCAGAAAACAAGGTGAAATCAGGACACAGTTACTTCTAGGACCTTAATGGGATACCTTAGAAGCCTTCCCTCTTTCTGCCAAATGTACTACCGTGACTGTCACACAGGCAGCCCTGAAGGGCGGTTGAGGCATGGAACAATCTATTTTTGACGTATGTCAAATATTCTAGGTGAGCCAATACCAATGTTCTGCTAAATCTAAGAAAATCTTAGGAGTGGAAGTGACAGTGGGTGCTGCACAACTACAAACGCCTTAGGGCATGCCTAGGCAGTCAGGTGCAGACAGCTGCAGCCCAGCTGTGCTCGTATGCGGAGCCACACAGCTGGACACATGCCAACAGCAGTTGGAGGCTGCACAGCCACACTAGAACAGGACAGAAGCAGAGATGGCAAGAGCATGGCAGACCTGCCCATTGGCATGTGGCTAATCCAACTGGCTGATTGTGCACCTGTGCTTCTAAGCAGCAAAATTGCTAGGTGCCTTGCTGAACTAGGGCTAAAATGTAGGCTTTCTTATTTGAAAAAGAACTTTTTAAAAAAATTTTGCCTTAGTGTATCAATGGCACCCAGACACAAAGTAATGAAAATCTATGGTAGGAATAATTAAAATGTTACCACAAACAAAACAAAAACAAACAAACAAACAAACAAAAAAAACAGAATGAAGGAGGAAAAAAGAAAAAAAATCTTAGGAAAATACACATTTACCAAGTAAATATGAGAGGTTTCTGAAAGTCTCAAATAATTAACACAAATCTAAACCCTCTGGTGTTTGTTCTCAGGAGAGGCATTTGAGACTGAGGCACCCAAGAGAATACATCTGATGAAAAGGAAAATATTCCACTCTCCTGGCTAAACAATGTGCTTTGTGTGGATTTTTATTAAATATTTGTAACAGGAAATTAAAATAAATTTATAATTGTTGCATGATGCTGAGATACCAACATGATAAGGATGTTATAAACATCATACCAAAGCCTAGAAAATTCAAAGTTAATGTGGATGGCCCACACTTAACGTATCTATTGTCCTCTTCACTATTAATAGCAACATCTAACACCTACGCTGCAGCACTGGAAATGCTTTCAGAAGTAACACCATGAACCTGAACTCAAAGGGAAGATTCATATAGGCTAGACAAATTTATGACACTGAAGACAAACGATGATATGCTGTTGTGTTTCTTTTTCTAAAGAAATGAAATCAAAGATGGCTTCCTTTTTATTTTTTATTTTTTTTAAACCTCTTACCATTTTCCTCCTTATTCTAGTATTTTCTAACAAGAATTGAACCCACCTTTTGCAGCATTACAGCATGCATGATCTTGAGTCACAACACTACTGTGAACTCTACACACCTCCAAAGAGAAGGATGACAAGGCTGGACTACAGTTCAGATTAGAAAGTGGAGCCTATTTTATTTTATGGAAAGTACATAGGAATGCTAAAATATTATCACATTTTTATCCAGCAGCTTGAATTAATGTAGTCTTCTCATTAACAGNTTTTTTTTTTTCTTTTTAAAAAAAATAATTTTTTTTTTTTTTTTTTTTTTTGTAGACCTTTCTTATGGTACTTGCTCCACTTGACATACAACAAACAAAAACTTGAATTCTTACTTGTGTAGCAGCTGTGTTAAATCAGACTATAAAGAGCAACCATTAATTTGGATCCAGTTGGTGTAGATTTTCCTTCTGAAAACACTATAGTAGAAAACACTTCACTTCCATCCTCAATCTCCAGGACAGGTGACCAGGCTGGAAGGAGGCTTGCCTGGGGCAGTTGCTGAGTGCCTTGCTTGGCTCTTCAGTAGATGCATTTGTAGCCGCTCTCCATCAGTCTATGACAAACACAGGTCAGATGCAGTTTTGAATCTGGATTTCAGATCTTCAGTGTAATTTAGAAGCACTTTACTGCTTAACCACATGCTCCACTATACCAGTTCACATCTCACTGGCTGCCTTGCAACTTGCTCATCCAACTCCAGCACAGCCCTGCTGGCAAGGCTGCAGGAGAGCTGGCAAAGACACGCAACCTTGACTCCATCTTCTTGGGTGCAGACAGCCCTGCAGAAAGAGTTTTAGAGCAGAGGAGCCCTGCATTTCCAGAGGCCACCTCAGGCTCTGCTCCCTATCTACAAAGACTACACAGATGATACTTTTTTTAGAAGAACAAAACAAAAAAGAAATACAGCTACTTTTTTTTTTTTTTTTTTTTTTTTTTTTTAAATCAGAACAAAATAACATTTTGAAAGAAAATCTTAAATTAAACTAAACATCCATCCAAATTTAACTACAAATGCAGATACAGCTCCCATACAAGTCAGTAGGGAATTCTGTCCCTGTTTTTTTTTTTTGTTGTTGTTATTGTTTTTTTTTTAGCAATAGGTTTAGGATTCCTGCTTGGATGTCTGGAGTCCCAGAACTCTACATTATATCATTAGTATTATTTGCCAGAAGCCTAAGAAATGCACCAAGTACCTCCCCGTATAGATAGAAGGATGTGATCTTGAAAATATATGGAAGGCTGATTCTGTTTCCACACACCCACTGTCTCTTAAGACAGTTTCCTTTGCAGAACTGAGCAGGTGTCTAATATCAAACTCACATGAGATGTCAGACAAAATATCAGGCCCTACCCTAGGTTTTACATTTATAGCTTGATGCAGACCTTTAGGCAGTTGCATTTCTAAGTATCTTCTCTTGCAGTAGGAGGACAAGTTTTTTGCTTATGTATTTATAGACGCAAATAAGATGTTGCAGGTTGTGATAGTTTATCTGTATTTTTTAGGGACTTTTCCTGAAATGTTTGCCAGGAGGTTATAGCTACACCATGTGATGTGGCAGTTGCTAATGTACTGTAACTATATTCTCCTGGTGAATGGCAGAGTAAACAGGTATATAAAATATGCATAAATGTCGGTACATCTGTTAGTACTTCCCTAACACTACAAGAAAATTCAATCCATTCCTCTAAAATTTTCTAACATATTTTTCAGTCTGCCATGAGTATGTGTATAAACAATTTAATACATTACATGTACAGCAGCTAAATAGTCTGTGCAAAGTACTGATACATCCTGGAAAAAACCCTTCATTTTGTATCTGGAAATATTGAATACAAGCTTTAAAAATGTGGAAGCATTTTAAAGGAGAGGCAATAAATTACTACACTAACAGTAACAATGTATAGAAGTACTTCTAGCACGAACGCTTAACATGTCATAACATTAAACTTCCCAATATCCACTGACTATATAAATAAATATCATCTTTGTTTTAAAAATGAGTCAACAAACATTCTGCTCCTCTTAAGAAACCACTGTAGAACGTTGTAATGAAATCCTGCCATCAGCTATCTGCCATTGTTCCAAATATAAAGATTTATTTTCAATGCTCCTGAAAAAGCCAGAGAACATCCTCTTTGAGTGTCAATCCTGCATCAGGCATACTCAACTCCTCTTTCAATTGGGGAAAAAAAAAAAAAAAANNCAATTGGAAAAAAAAAAAAAAAAAAAAAGATACTGAGTTACAGACTGTACAAAAATAACTATATTGGAAATATGCAAAGACTGACTAATGTTCTTGAATTACACTGATCACAGACTTCTGTTCAACTCATCTATAAGGTGTCACCATTATGACAATTTATTCTGACAATAACTGATCTCTGTTATAAACATCCTAACTTTGGGAGAAACGAGTCATTATCACTGTTTTTACCAGGATGACCTGCTTTATCAATACTTCTAGTTCTTTTAAATCTAATTTTTACTTGATTTCTTCTTGTATTTCACTCTGTGCTATGCTAGCAATTGGTTAACAAAATAAAAATTATTAGGCATACAAAAATATCTAAAGATAAAATGTGAAACTTTTCAGAGTGATCTTTACAAATCCTATTTTTCTTTTAAATATTGCTAGTCTAACACACGGTACCTGCCAAGTGATGCAAGAAAAGTTAAGAAAATGCTTAGTTTTCAATCTTTAAAATGCATTTGCATACGTACAGAGGCTCATACAGCATCAGAGGCTCATACAGCAGGAACTTTCTCACACTTTTTCTGCACATCTGAAAACATTACCACTTTAGTATTTAACAGTATTTGATCTTTACGAAACAAAGGCTAAAGTTTAAAATGACTGGGATACCTGGCTCCCTTGTGTTGTTATATTGCATATATTTTCCCTTCATTTTTATGATTTCCCTTCAATTTTAATGATTTCTCACCTAAGGAAAAAAAAAAAAAAAAGAAAATATTTCATCTGAATCTGAACTCTGACTTCTGAAAGATAATGCTTCCTTACCTTATGCGACGAGCAACAGAGAATAAGGTATATATTTTTCAGAAGAACTTGGTATCCTTCTTTGTTAAGCACCAACTTCCGGAACAGCAAACACTGCTTCACTAATGAAAACGGCGATTTTCAAAACAGCAAACAGCAACAGTGCATTAAGAACTCCCAAATATTTACATGAGATTTTAAACTCATATTTAAAAAGAAAAAACAAACAAACAAACAAACAAAAAACACCAGAAAAAGAAAACAAACAACAATAACAAAAAAACAACCCACAGTTAAACCTGTGATTTGTTATGTCTTTCTGAGGACAACTCACTGTACATCTTTTGCATCTAACAGTGATTATATTTATACAAATTCAGAGAGCTAGTATGAGATGATAAAAAAAACAGTTTCTTTTCCCAGTTTCAGACAGCATATTTGATTATTACTATTATTATTTCTCTTACCTAAGGTGATGAAAACAAACATAGTCTTTTCGTTACATTTCGCTCTATGGTAAATATGTCAGAAATTAAAATCTTGCCTTCATTGTTACTTTGTAAACACTACTAAGGAATAACTATTTCTTTACTTTTACTTATCATTTAGAACAAATGGGTTAGAGGACATTTGTATTAACGCTATGAACTGCATTCTCTTGAAGTATTGGTACAAACATTTTTTGTAGTCCACATTTGACCTGCCACATCCCTTTAAAAATTATTATATGAAACAATATAGGAGCTAGGACTAATAGGAATATTCATTTTCTATTAAAAGCAATGTACAAACTTACATTAAAAAAAAAAATAAAATCCAGCTCTCCTAAGCTGTTCTAAGCAATATATTTCAGAGAGCATTAATTCTCATAGAAGTTACACTTCAGATTTTTTTTTAATTTTTTATTTTTGAAAAAAGCAATTTGCCAAATCCTACTTGATCACAGTACTTCTCTTATCTCAGGTCCATATTCTTGTTAGAGTTCTGTGTATTACTAAGGCAAATCAATAAACTGCATGGGTCAAATTTGGACTAACAAAAACAGATATAGCTCTGCTGAAGTTAAATTAATTGTCCCTGCTTACACCAATGATAAACTTGGCTTTTTATGATGTATAAAAATGAGGAAGAGAAAATGCTAACAAAGGTTTAACTTGGTCATGCTTCATATATACTTTATGTTAAAACACCTGCTTTTGGGGTTTAATTGTGGTGACGTTCTGTAAAGAAATACGACCTTATAGGGCATTTTCAGGAATAGAAAAGTCTATATATTAAAAGGCAGCAAATGATTCATAACTGCTTAGCGGTCAGGCCTGTGGGGCCATGCTTCCCATGTGAAATTTTTTTCTGCATTGCAAACTCTTACATTAAATTGTGATAAATGAAGAGCGGAGGCTATTCATACAAATCAATGACTTTAGTGTATGTGTCATTAGCCTGAGAGATGCAGGCAGCGGTCACTACTATAAATCATGTGATGATCTGCTGTCTGCGACTCGATGCAAGCAAGCAGATGCATTAAGAAGGTTAAAGAATGAAATTAATCTGTGCATTTCCCTTTTTTTTTTTTCAGTCACCTGGTCATATGGAAAGAATTAAAATCACATGATCCAAAGTTAAACCAGCTACAGAACAGTAAATTGGTTAAGTTAGATGTCACCTTTCAACTTAAAGTTAATTAAATATTAATAGGATTAATTTATTCATCATCACATGAGAAGTAAAATATATAGAATAGGTAAAATCCACCAGTGCTCCTCACAGAGGAGTGGATATTATTAATTGCTTTTAATGCAGACTGTGGCACAAGACGATGTGTGAGAGATCAAGCACACTGCAAAATGTGCTCTGATACTCTTAAGTGCGGCATATTTCTTTCTTCACATTTTATAAATCCAGTGTTTAGTAACCCATGGCCATGATCTCCATCCCGATACCTTGGAGCGGGTTATGAATATGAGCCAGGTGGAATGTATTACTGATGATAGAATACATTTCCAGATATCTGTGACTTAGAGTGCTAATAGTGAGAGTGTGCAAAAGGGGTCAGGGACAGTTAAAAGAGATATGGACAATATAATTTTAAAACAGGAATTAATGAATTTGGGAAGGCCATATTTGATATAAATGTTGGGCCAAAGCCTTCAGTCTTTACTCAATACTTACTCAGGCAAAACTCCCAATGACTTCAGTGACAGATTTCCTGGATGAAGACTAAATACATCCCAAGAGCCAGATTGTCCCTTACATTTACAGGAGAAGTAATCAGGAAGAATACATAGGTACCCTACACCCTACTGCATCCTTGTAGATCCTGCAGGGTCTAACAATAGTCTAACAATACTCAGCAAGGAAAAAGCCAGCATGTTGCCCAGGAAAGAGGCAAGGAACAGGGCTACCAGAAGTCATGCACAGGAATACCAACACTCAACATGTTTATGCACAGGTCTGCAGTGCTCCCAAAGTCAAGCGATACATTAGTTAGAACTCCAGGATTTGGTCTCTCATAAATAGCACAGACTGTAATAAGGAATCTTGAAAAGGGTTTTAAAAGAATCTGCTTTGAGCTAGCAGTTGACTATGGGCACAATCAAGTATGAAAGCAAATTAATGACAGAAGTGGCTCCATTTCAAAGGTGCTTGAAGCAGTCCATGGGCATAAAATAGTGCAGAACACCTTTACGCTTATGAAGGGCACTATAAATCAATAAAGTATAAGTTAGCTTGGACAGTGATAAGATAAGTATTGCATGTGCTTAATTCACTTAGTTATCCTTCCAAAAAAGATAATACACTCGATGTAGACATATTTCAATTGAATTGATAGTAGATCAGGACTGAGCAAGCCTGGAGACTGAATTACTTTTATCCATCCCATCAAGTATAAGGATGAAGTTGCAAGCAAAATCAATGTCAGAAAGGTCTTACT
>VXAV01007767.1:184389-196317 GCA_013399715.1 Alectura lathami | reverse complement strand
TAAATATAAATATATTCCATGTCCATACAAATATGAGTATTTTCATGAGAAAGACTATTTTAAAAATCTAAGGGCTTAGATTATTTTCTTCTATATTACATGCATTTTCTGCTACAATTTACATTCAAAAAAACAATAACAGTTTAACTAGTTTTAGGATTTAAAAATAAAGCCTCAATATTTCCATTCTGAAATACACTTTAAGTTTATTCTTCATTAAGGGAAAAGCAAAGTATTTCAAAAACTTTGTTTTGCTATTCAATCTTAGTACATTTAATTATTGAATAAAATGTAAACTTTACATTTTCTCATTATGCCTTAGTTTAAAAACACAACTTTAATTTTTTATTTACATTATAAAATCACTTCCCTTTGAATGACTTGAAATTAATGATTATAAAATGTGTGTAGTATAGGGCAACTCTTCCAGCCTTTTTGAAATGCCACTATGAAGTGAATCTCAACACTGACTAAAAGGAGTTCCTTGACCTGCTGTAGTATCAACACACAGAGGGACTATATTAGGCATCTAGAAGTCTTTAATAGGGCTTCTGTAGCAGACAGCCTTTGTGCAGAAAGGTCATGAGTGAACACTGTTTACTGAGTCTATAAATTACTATTTTTTTTTAGCCTTGCCAGATTCTGCATGTCAAAAGCAGTACTAAAAAAATTATGGTTTACCAATATGTTTCAAAATTCAGACTTAAAAGAGCATTTTCAGTAACAAATTGAAATAGAAGAGACAAAAAATTAACTTGGAAAAAATCATAAAATCAAAGTCACATACAAACGCTGAAAAACATGGAATTACCTGCAGGTTTTCAAACACCCTGTCACTAGAAAAAAAAAGATTTGTACAACACCTAGCAAATATGAGGTCACTCTGTGCTTGTGTAGCATGTGTAGACTTATTTGCACTTTATCAGCACATCTGGATGTACCACCTTCAAAATATGCCGTCACTAGTTAGAATTCAGAGCAGTGAAAATACCAGTTGTTCCTGGTCAGAAAGAGCTGGAAGGTTACAGACAGTGTGGCAGATATGCCTTGCTATGCCTTTCTGGTGTGGGGCTCTCCAACTTTTAGGGCCAGACCCGAAGACTTCCAGCAAGTCATTTGTGTTGCTGATCCTTGCTTAAGTGGCTAAGAGTTGAAGTGACAGTGTTTGTTTGCGGTTCATACAGGCTGACCACTGTGGTAGTGGTTAATAAATAATGAGCAGGAGGAATTAAAGCAAGTACAGTAGACTTTGTATTCATTATTAAACTGACTTCCTGCTCCCAAGAAGATTTCAGGAGCCCACTATTAGTGGTTTCAAAATTAAAAACACTGGATTTGGCAGTGACTATAAATATACAGTGAACCATCATGTATATTTAAATAATGGAATGAGATGCTCTTAAGTGCAATTGACAACAACAGGAAACTGCAACTGTTTCCAGTATTATGAATCCAGAGGCATCCCTTCAAAAGTTCTGAAAATTTGAAAGAGTAATAATAATAATAATAATAATCGAACAAAACATGTACATGTAGAAGCCTTAGGAGAAGGAAGCTTTTCAAGAGATGTAGGCAGGAAATATACACAATTTATTTCCTATTGATGCTCTGAAATTCTAAGAGTCACACCAAAAAAAAAGCAAGAAAGAATCATTACACTGATTTACTAATTCACATAAACTTCTATGCTTGCTGCCTAGATGCCAGACTTGAGGCAAGCCTTAAGGAATGCGTGCAATGAGCTTTAACATCTGTAGCCCTCGTTTTCTTTCTCAAGTTCTTCAATGGCCATGAGAAATACACCTATAAAGGTAACTACCCAGTTCATAATATCAGTGACTGTCATGGTTTCTAGCACAGCTGAATCTGCGAATGCTGGAACATAAGGCATTAGGAAGATGTGGGGGAAGTGAAGTTAGAGCATCTAACTTAAATTGACCCACGAGGTATTCCATACCATATACATCACATCATGGCCCTCCCCTTGCTTTCCGGTGAGGGGTGGAAGCTGTGGCTAGTGTGTCTCTTTTTCCCCTTCCAGGTTGGGCTTGCATGTGGGTGAGAAATCACCTTTCTCCTAAGTCACTGCTTTCCAGTTATCAGTATTATCACCCTTATATCCCCTTTACATTTTTATTATCTCTTGTTCCTTAGCTATTTTAGTGAAATAGTTTTTATCTTGACTCTCGATTTCTACCTATTTTTCCTTTTCTCACTTCCCTCCTCCATCCCACCAATACCAGCCGCTGGCAGTACAGCAGCAGGCTGGGGCCTCTGCAGCCTGGGGGTGGTGAGCATGTGACTGTTGGGAGCTATCGTAGGTTAAACCACCACAGTGACTTAACATCAGTTCAGTCTTTTCTAGTGACTACTGGCAATTAGTATCAGAAGAAGCTGTTTTGTATATCAGGTCATCATAGCACTTCAAAACACCTTTTCTGTTTAACAAACATATCTGCATTCTCTTAAGGTATGCTGGAACATCTTTAATTACAATGCCATTAATTTGAAAAAGTCATGTTGTCCATCTGGGATCCTCCAACTGTGGAAGAGTATTTGCAAAACTGGAGACTGGTATTAATACCTGTCAAAATGTAAAAGACTGGCTCAGCCTTCAATTAAAGCACTGCCAAACATTTCTTTCTTTCTGTCACAGGTTTTCTTAAGGTATAAGGTAGAACTGCTGCTCTAAGGGAAAATTAAGCTAGAAAATAAGGACAAAGCCCATTCAAGTAAGTCAAACAGTAGTGAGAAGGCAGTAAAAAGAAAAAAAAAAAAGAAAGAAAGAAAAAAGAAGATAGTGGTGTAAGCCACAATCTGTGGAAGGTGGAAGAAATTTCTAGCAGTATATTACCATGATAGTTGCTGGCTGACAAGAGTTCAGTTCCTCACTTTTGATACCATTTTGGAGAATCAATACAGTATTACTTCCCACCACCTGCACTTAAACCAGTCACCTGAATAAGGCCAAATAGCCACGTAAAGGTGCAGCGCAGTCACTCATTCCAGAACAGACTAGGGCAGGTTTAACGCCTGCTGATGTCATGCTTGATTAATCACCAAACTGAACTGCAACAACTAGAAGGGAACTGTAGCCAGTCTGGATGATGCTACAAGCGATGGGCTAGGAGATAACTGTCTAGGAAGATACACAGCCTCTAGTGGGGACTGCTAGCTTGGGACACTAAGCAGGTGGATGAAAGAACACCAGACCTACATCCTCTGAGTCTTCAAACCCAGCACTGTGCTCCACACTTAGCTTGTCTAATTAGTAAGAATTAAGAGTCTAGGGAAAAGTACACTACACTGTAAAAAGGAAATGAGTGCTAGCAAAAAGAGATCATTTGTATTCCAGTGCATATTGGGGTTTAAAAATATCTTGTGAGATGTTTGTTTTAGGACAGAGAAGAGCTTTGACATTCCTAAAAGTTCATTTACATTAGGTGTTCCTGGAAGGGATGTATATTAGAAGATACCTGGAAGAACCCATGTAGCTTCAAAACAGATGACTAGATTACTTTCTGCAAGAACAGGAGTTGCATTGTTTACCTCTATACCAGAAATTTCCTGGAAATATATTAGCCTGTGTTTCATAAGACATGAAACTGAAAGTGATAACCAGAAAGTAGCAACATTCCTTCTGTTCAAGAAGTTGGTTCTGAAACCGAGAAACAGCAGGGAAAAAAGAGAAAAGGTGGCACTGTGCAGGTTATTAAGCAGCTCTATAAACCCAAACAGTCCAATCTACTTCAGGGAAAGTGGTGATTGCTGCATTATTCAGAGAAAATTGCTGAGTTTTTTTCTGCATTACATAATCTCNTTTAACTTTGGGATAGCATTTTCTATGCTTGATGGATTAAGCTTTTCAGGGAAAAAAAAAAAAAAAAAAAGAGAGAGAGAGAGAGAAAATTGTGCTACTCCTAAAATCTAGAAGCCAAAGCTAAGGAATTTACTTTAAGTCACAGAATGTTTAGCTATTAGATGACCTATAAACATTTTGTTTCATGAGTGAATGTTTAATCTAGCACATACTGTTCCAAAGGAAACTCTTAATAGTAACATTTTGTAGCAGTTGTGTGCATGTCCCCACTGGACCTCTAAATGAAGTCTGCACAAGGGCTGTAAAGGTAGTAACCCTGCAGCTACAGCTATAATTATCAGGATTTAATGGTGTTTATGAATGACTTGCTATGAGTCAAAGGATAATAATATGTCCTATTAAAAATTTATTCCAAGTTATTTTTATAAAACTTTACTCATTTACATGCCACCAATGATTGTTCCTTAAAATGAAACAATAGAACAAGAAGGAATACTTAAAGAGAAATCCTAGCACGGGATCTTTTTATGACGACTCAGTAAAAACAAACAACATGTAATATTGTTAATATAGAAATTGAAAATGTAAGTCTAAAGGTAAAAGTGTTAAGAGGAACAACAACAAAAAAAATCATGAAACAAGAAAACAAACCTTAAAGAGTTAGTCTCTGAAAAAAAGACTTTGAGTGCCACATAAATAATGCTAAACTCTACTTTGGAGTTCCATCCATATTTAGATGCTGTCTGATTCACTAAGATAAATGACCAGAGACCTTTTTAGCAGCTAGGGGCTAAACATGATCCAAGTGGCACTACAGCCAGATGGCACGTGTGATTAGTGGAATATGGCCATCAGATCAACCACAAACCTGAATACGCTAATGTAGTTCAAGATGCATTAACTAATAATTCCCAGGAAGAAAACATTTCAAAAGAAATAAATACAGAGAATCTCTTTTTCTTCACAAACTTAATAGCAATTGTTAATCATCACCCTATGCAATATACAAACGCCATTGAAGAACTTCATCCATTCTAGGTCATAGGAAAAAGGAAGTGGGGAATCAGATATCTATTTCAAAATTTTCTTCAGTCACCATTTGTGGTTTAGATCCAACACAGACAACCTAGTCTGATATTTCTGTACTAAATTCTGTCTAAATTCTACTCTCTAGCAAAATTTTTAAACTTTCTCTTGTAGGGAAATTCTACATGTTGTGTTACCTTACTGTATATTTCAGAGAGGGAGTGCAGTTTGAATGGCAGAATAGGATAACGAATATCAGGACTCCTAGATTCGGTACATATATACCAATGATTTAATATCCATTTCTAAGCAAGTTAAAACTCACAGGAAAATGAAATATATTGATTATTCAAAAAATATTCACAAACGCCTTTGACTTGTCTTCTACTTCGGATCAGCTTCCTAAGAAGCTCTTAGTGAAACTCCAAGCAAAGCAATGTGGTTAGTTAGGAGGCCTGGTGTGTTTTTGCTCTCTAATTGGCCACATTTGGCAACCAGTTCAATGCAACTCATGAGTGGTTTTGCCTAGTTTAATGTTTTGGAGTTCATAGTGGAGGAGATAGGGTTAAGAATTAGCATTGCTATTACAGGGAAAAGTGAGGAAGGAGTAAAGTGAGAAACAATGGACTGACACACAGACGTATGCTAGTAAAAGTTCGAACACCTATTTTTATTTGATGAATATTTGAGTGTTTATGATTAAATATGCTTTTAGAAGGTGTTATCTGAAAGCAAATCTAAAAAAGGACACAAATACACTCAAATCAAAATTACTCTCTGAATAACTGGAGAATTTTTTTCCTCAGTTCACTCAGTTCTGATCCTTAGCTAACCCTCAGAGAAATGTTGTAAAGGTTAATTAATTAAAGTACAGAGATGATTACTTGAGAGCTGCTAGGTAAGTGCAAAGTACTGTTACTACAGGTTAATGTTTCGCTCTTAGGGTACAGCCCTGTTTGACACCAAGGCATGCTACATTCCGAGACAAACATTTTCAAAGCTCAGGGCTTTATCTTGCTTTCACTAAAGTAAATGGGAATCTTTCTGTGAGTGTTAAAGACTCACACAGAAACAGATGTATGGAATAAACCTATCTCCTAGTTATATGAGCATGTACCTGTGTCTCCACATAGCTAATCTGTCTTGTTTCTCAGGCAAGCATTAGCCTTATTATTATTAGGTCGACCTAATTAGGTCAGCAGTTATATACATTGGGATGTAGTCCGGAATCTTCAGCAGAACGCCACTGTTCTTTATAGGACTAACCACAGGAAACAGAGAATTTCTAAAACAACTGACTTCAAAAGTGGCAAGTACCCACTGGTTCTCATGGACATCAGGCAGGTTCACAGGGACACAACATTTTGCACCACAGAGCACCGTAAGTGCGTGTTTTGCTCTAGAGGGAGCATATTTAAGCCACTTCTTCCAGATGACACTGTGTCACTGCCATCATGTTACAATCAGACCCTTGTTCATAGGACTTCAACAGCTTGCTAAGAGCTGTCTCATCTCTGCACAAGCACCTTGATCCCATTTTGACCCACTGCACATTTATCTGACATGAGATATGATGCATAACCAAGACGACAACTAAGAAGCCTGAAAAAATAAGCCTACCATCACTTCTTTCTCTCAGCCATGCTGTCACAGCTGCAGTTAGCAGAAACATCTATGCTATTTTCCTCATTACACTAAACAGGAAGAATTGTCCAGGGCTTTCTCTCTGAAGCCATGAGACTCTAGAACTTGCCCCTCATAATCCAAACTAGCCCATGTTTGGGACCTCTGCAGGGATGTAGCAGAAGGCATCTGTTTGATTAAGAGTATTGAGATGTGAAGGGATGAAAAGCAATGGTTAGTTCCTCTGGAACTTCTAAGGTTTAATCTAAATGAATTAACGAGTAATTAAAAATGTTGTGCTTTTAGAGGCTTGGGCAGACATATTTATTATTTTATATTTAAACAAATGAAGTTTAGAGCTGGATTTGAGATCAGCATACTGCACTCAGGATTGTTTGGACTTCCTTCAGGACTATTTCACATATCAGAAAAAAAAAATATCTGTAGATTATAACTGTTGTAATACAGATTTTCTTTTAACTACTGTAACAAGAATTATGCACAAATTTAAACTTGCAAGTGGAATGTGTAAACAGTAAAAGAGTGAGTCCTGTTCACTGTGGCAAGGATTGTTTTACCTGATGTGGTACACAGAAATGAAGTCCATCTATTAAGTAAGATCCTGTTGTTTTAAAGAAGATCTGAAATATAATATACATTTTTTCAACCTTTTTCTCAATTAACTAAAAAATAGATGTTTCCCTACTTATGTTTATTCTTCTTCTCTACTTTTTCCAGTAAAGGAGAAGAAAAGAGCTGCAGAAACACAGAGGAATGTATATAGCCCCATGATCCTTTATTTCTTTGTAGGTCTTGCAACTACTACTTCCTGATTTTTTTCTGAGACCTGTCAAAGCTGAAGATCTGAGCAGACATCAAGCCCCTGATGTTGCCCCCTCACCTGTTTCCAGTGCTGTTGTGTGTAACACCACAAAGGCAAACACAACAAATTCATCTTTCCCTCATGAAACCTTTCCTCCCTGCCTCCAATACTAGTGGATAGAAAGGACATCACATGATATATGTTGATGTAGTCAGAGAGAAAAATCCATTCTTATTGTTGTGCTGTAAATTCAAGATCTGTTGCTCCCAGTGTATCTGAAACCAGGCAGCTCACAGTACCATTGCGGAGCCACAGACATTGTAGGCATGGGAGACGTGAGTTCTTTTGTAGAGCTAGCAGAGCAGAGAAGCCCTCATACAAGTTTGTATCACAGCTCTGTGCAGACATTATCTTGGCCAAGGACAGACAGACCTGAACTGGATCCTACGCACAGCACAAGGGCAGGAGTTGATGAGAACAGCCTCTTGCTACACTTTTTCCAGCTCCTCCTGCTCTTCTTGAGCCTTGAGATAAGCAGGTACTGACTGGAAGCGATAAGCATTCTCTACTTGTCCTTGGCTGTTTCAATTTTGGAAAGCGTTTATATGTTAGACACTGCCTATCAGGAACAAGACAGCACTACAAAGTCCATATCCAAGCAATATGAAGGCAGAGAAAATATTTTGAGCTCCAGGCGCTCCAGTTGAATCAGAAACTGAAGCCTTTTTACTGCCAAGGGGAACCCAGCAGCCTTCTGGGTTTAGATCCACTTCACACTGTTGGCAGGTAGGTGGATGCCATGCACCTCTCGGCAGTTTGACTGAGCTATCCTTCTACTTGCAGATAGATGGCTGTACACACCTATCTGTATCTATATGATGTGCATCATATCTGTTCTGCGTGCTACTAGCTCATGAAGAACTGTGCTTTACTATGCTGCAAGGTTTTGCTTTGATGCTCTCCCAGTGCCTCTCTGATTCTGAGCTTTGTCTAAAGAAGGCTTGTAACAAAGTTGTTTTCTTCATGTTTTAATACACCAAATTTGCTACTATTTTGGAACCCCTGTGTCAAAAGGATTCAAAAGCAACTTAGCCTTGCCTTGATTTGAGACAAACCAAATTGGAAAATAATGTAGGTGCCATTTTTTTTTCCAATTTTCTTTGCATAAAAGCTCTACCTGCACTATGACTTCATTTCCTGCGGCATTAACTTGTCTACAGAATGGAGATAACTACATTTGTTTCCTTGATTAAGTGATCTACGGTATATAAATTGATAGAGTACATAGGAGTTATTCATTTTTCAATAAGAAGGGGGATAGACCTGTAAATATTTAAAAGTTCTTAAGAATTAATGTATCAGTGTAAACACAAACTGTTAGGGCCTAACACTGAAAGCAATTATGCATGTGTTTAATGTATTATTTTTGAAGTTCAATAACAAGACATTAGATAC
Organism: Alectura lathami; assembly: GCA_013399715.1. Classification (NCBI taxonomy): domain Eukaryota; kingdom Metazoa; phylum Chordata; class Aves; order Galliformes; family Megapodiidae; genus Alectura; species Alectura lathami. The sequence goes on along the minus strand of VXAV01007767.1, from coordinate 187,570 downwards.
TTTCTGTTCACAATCAAAGAAAATACTCAGAAACACTAGAAAAAATAAGAAAAGGAAATAAAACCAAAGAAAAATGTACTCTAATCTGAAGAAAAATTTTCTATTACATTACTTTCTTGCAATGCAGATTACGGGTCAACTCAGAGTTAATTTTATTTTTATGAGGGTACATGTCCTCAGCTCTATGGAAAGAATAAATTAAAGACTCTATTCATGAAAATGCTAGAGTGAGATTATATCTGAACAACAAAGATATTTTTAAAGCAATAAAATATTAAACAGATGCCAGTGTTTTCTTAGATACGTAAATGGCCTGATATGGAAGACAGTCAGGTAATAGCTTTGAGCTGTGAATGTTTGCAACGAAATGTGAAGTCAGATAAATCTCACTTGGATTGCATTGCATTACAAACTCAAAATGCAGAACAGGCCTGCTGAAAGAGCTGCTAAAGTTCACAAATCTTTTCAGAAAGTCAGGGTTGAGTTGATGCAGGCTGATTTATACACTTCATTTCGAATTATGAAAAACTCAAATTTTTGAGGTTTATGGTTTAAAGGGAAAATTAAGTTAATGCCACAGCAATTTTCCGCAATTGTTTTTAAAACTGATTTACATCCCAAATTCAAGTCAAAGTATTCTAAGATCTTTTTCAAGGAAATCTGATAAAACAAAACTAACACATTTTGCATATTTCTGGAGTGATCTCCAGACCAAATTGCATGCAGTTATTAGTTATATCTAATACATGTAGAAAGCAAGAACTGTAACACTACACAGTCCAAAACTCAGATATCTATAATCTGATATTGCAGAAGTATTGAAAAGAAAAAACGTCACAACTCCTCTGATGGAAAGGATGTGGGGAAAGATGCAGTCTGCAGACGCATGTTCACAACTGGCTGTCCTGAACAACAAATGTAGTTCCCCCCACAGAGCTTCCACCTGACTCCACGACCCAGGGAATTTGCTCAGGACCTCAGGTCTGGCCTCCTCACACTGGGTCTCTGTGCACTAAGCCACTAGAGAAAAGTCAGTGGGGTCAGTTGGACAGTTAACTGCAGACCTTTCATCCTTAAAATGTCAAAAAAAAACTTACACAGTGCTCCAAGGTTTTACATATTTCCATACTTGCTTAAGGATCATGGCATATGTATATTTTTTTTCTTTGAGTGGGCCCTAAAATAGGTTGTCCCGGAATGCTTTTTTGCCTGTTTCAAAGTAATTGGGTATCTTTCCTTTTGAAAGCTGCACTAATAACCCCCTCTGGACTTCCTCATCCTTCTAATTTGTGAATGGAGGAGTAATATGGATCTCTGTGGATACAGATTTCTGAGAAAGAAAAAGGTCTGCTTAGGAAGCTATGTCTCCTTAGCAAGTAACATGTAGTGAAAATGATTTTAGAGGACTATTTAATTCTGCACTTAGGTGTTTCTCATTATCAGGCTCTCCAGCACATGGATTAGTAGCAATTTTACTGTTCCAGAGCTTTTGTCATTAACAACATCCCACCTACAGCAACCTCTGTTAGTCAATAATAACAGCTTGTTTAAAAATAGCAGCATCAACTTGTTTGCACTGTTATTATCTGTGCATGGCTTATTTCCCCACAAGGCTCAGGGATGGTGCATAACCTGCCTTTCCTTGGCCTCTCTTACTCCCTGCCTTTTTGTAAAATATGTTTTAGCATCAGAAAAGAGCGACGTATCTTCAGCAAATCCTAGTAACGTAATCACCACGCTGCTACAGCCCTCGATAGTAAAATACAGCAGTCAGGAGGAGCTGTATATTCATTAGTCAACAAAGTATTACCACTCATTTTATTGAACTGTAACCCTGTTTTTCCTTGATGAAGATGTTGTGCAGCTTTCACCCTCACATAAATCTGAGTGATTAATTTAGCATTCGAAGTTGGAATAAGAAGAGTAGATTCAGGCCAAATTCCAACCCAGCCTTTCAGCATCGTCTCATCTCTTCACACTTCAGACTTAGGCTCAGATATTCAATTTTCTTATAAGATAATTTTAAAAACAAATAGTTACATGAATGGTGAATTTTGTAGGGCTGTATCTTTCCTACGTGTTACTAAGTCTCCTTTATCCTGCAACCTAACAACTAGCACATTCAGGTGGATGCTCTTCTTTGCGAATACAGAAGGTGATTCAAAAGACATTGCTATGCAGCATAAAGACAATTTATTATGCTGGCCTACTGTACCTTACTCTGTAGATTAACATAAATAATTATTGTAATACTGCACTGCATTGCAATGGAATATGCTTAAAGCTAATTGAATACAAAATGAATATACTTTTTATATTTCCCCATGAATTACAGTTAAGCCTTCTGTTTAGTGACAGAAACCTAGAATTAAAGCACAAGAAACAATTAATGTTATAATTATGTGTTCCTAAACTTATATTCAAAAGCATTGGCAAATTATTGTCAGAATATTTGCATACAAGCTGAACAATTAAGTTGTCAGCTGATTCTATTTCTGCTTCTTTTTTTTTCAACTTGCTAATTTTTTTAATCCACTTTGTTATCAGAACCAGTCAGAACTTTCAATGTTATTTCTTTGCTTAATTTAAAATAGCATCAGTAGAGACATACTACTTAAAGGAAGAAGAGAAATACATTGATATTTTTAGTATATTTCTCTTACTCTCAGGGTACCTGACAGTTCTAGGAAGTGAATTAATAGCATACATGGTAAAAGAATGGTAGACTCGCTGTCAGCTGAGAGCTGCAGCAAAACCTTGATTCAGTTACACCAGAGGCAGTATTTTGATCACGCTATTATGTTATTTTTTTCTGTAGCACAACAAACTAATAACTCCTGGTTCATTAGAACCATCATTAAAAGTTTTTCTCTTTTTAAATATAAGAAAACATTTGTTATAAAAGGGTAAATATGTTTATTCTCTTAAATAGAGGGTGAATTTCCCACTGCGAGAAAAAATTAACGGTACAGCTCGTTTCACAAGAAGAACCCTGTGAAAACAGTATCCTAATTTCCTGTAGACACTGAGTGTCAAATTGAGATATGTCACACATGAAAATTCAAGCCCATTTCTCGTCTAGTTTTACTTCTGCTCTGACTCTAATATTAGTAGATTTGATGTCTGCATGGCGAAAAATATAATAATTTAATTTCTGAAATCCATTGACAAACACTTTTCT
>VXAV01007767.1:155120-171743 GCA_013399715.1 Alectura lathami | reverse complement strand
TTTCTAATAGCCATTTCCCATCAGAAAAGGAAGCAACATTCAAAATAACACCAGATACAAGCTGCTCTTGCAATCCACTGCAAGGTTTCTCAACGGCCAGGTGTTTGTTTTTGTTGTTGTTGTTGTTGTTTGTTTTTGCTTTTGTTTTTGGCTCTTGTAGAAATCTCCTGCTCTCTTTGATAAACATTATCAGAACAAATGCCTTCAGAAGCCTTTTAAATTTTGATTATTCAAAAAATTAAAATTTTGCATTCTGTAACTTTGATGAACTGGCACAAAGAGCCTTTCAATATGTTGTCAGTAACAGTGGTGAAAGACATCTGTTTCCACACAAAAGATTCTCTTTTTGATAGGCTTCCGCTCCAGACTGGCAGTTTCCAGATGAGTTATCTATGATAGATTGAAGTCTAACCTGTGGCATAAATAAATAAACTAACTTCTTAAATTTGTCCAGAAGCACACCAGGTTTAGCAAATCAGTTCAGGCCACATCTTACTTGATGAGCTGGACCCTAGAAGAAGTTGAAAGTAAATTATTCTACTGAATACGAGATATCACAGCTAAAATACTCAATCTGATAATTACAGTATCCATGGTAACATTGGCAGAATAACATGTATTTATACTTCTCAGGTAAAACAGTTAAAGCAAAGTGCTGGGTTTTTTAAAGAATTTTTCCTACCTCATATATTCTGTCTCTGGATAACTAGTCTAAACAGAACATTCTTCTTCAATACATATAATCTCTTCGCTGCATATTTAACTATTCAAATTTAGCTAACTACTATTTTTGCTGAAATATAAAGCAAAACAAGATCTCAGTCACAGCCACAAAATCTTTTTTAATGTATTCCTTGTGCTACTTCTGAATATTAATAAAAATTAATAATTAATTTTGCCTTTGGCATTGCAAGATATACTAGTTTTAATTAGTGTACTGTACTCCTATACAATTAAAAAATAATTGATGTCCACACTTATTGGCGGTCTCTGTGATCTCTTTTCCTGTTGTTGTCAACAAATGCCTCAAAAAACAAGTTCAAGAATGTTTTGCTGTCCACTTGATTTACACACCAAAAGTAACAGACAAATCTTTTATGATGAAACAGAACAGTTTTCTGTTTAAATTATACACAAGTATATTAACTAGAAGGATAAAATTAAAAGCTGATGGCTCGAAAAAAGAATAGAAAGGCTATCAAAATGTTTAGTCTATCAACAAAATTGACTGGAGTGTACCAGTGGGTGACAGAGTATTTCAGCTTAAAAGTAGTGGCCATCTTGTATTTGTTACATCAATCTTATCTAGCATTTAATTCTGATATCCTACTTGACGAGTTCCAGTTATTTAAATTCAGAATATCATGTTACTGTTTTCCTATATCATATTAATTGTACCATGAACTACTTTATTATATAACAATAAAGTCTCCTTCTGAAAGAATGAGTCAAAGAATTAAAGTATAAATTCCCATGGGAAATAAAAAACAACTTTCCTTCAATGTATTTGCATCAGAAATCTTCAATAAATAGTTTTCCTTATTGCAACCACTAAAACAAAGACAATGAATCCCAGAGTGTAAATTCTCCAGCAGTTATGAAACACAACAAAAAAATCATACGATAAAGAACAACTCAAACAGAGTACTCCTTGTTTAACCCAAAAGTTCATGCTTGTAATTTGAATCTACATCACAAAATGCACCCAGAAGAGATATTTCAGGGCAAGACAGAAAGCTAACTACAAATTCCTGAGCTTATTTTTTCAATGTCACAGTACTGCACACACCTCAGAGTTAGTCATAGGACAAGGGTTAGATAAACAAATAGACTAAACAGAAGAGCAAAAAGGAATTAGACAACACAGGAATAAAAATGCACATTTTTTATTTCATCATCTAATCCACATGCTTATAGAGTCGTGAACATGAAAAATCAGCAAATCAGATATTTATGCAATTAATGTTATTACCATGATTAATGACCTCAATGGTCATTTTAACTGAAAATGGATAGTAATTCAAGTAACCTATTTAAATATATATCACTGAAGAACTGAGAGCATTACAAAGTACATTCTTATTTCTGAGGATTTTTTAAAGTTATTGCTCAAACAGCTTTCCTGGCACTAAGCACGGAAGTCAATGGCTTGCCTCAATTGCAGTAGATTCAGCTGGCTTCCTTTTACACCTCAAACTGGAGGTGTCAAATCAGTAAAACCATCCTACAACTTCAGCTGCCACCTTCAGCTGCGGACGGGCTTCCTGCAGTTCCTGTCACTGCAACACGTGTGCGTGCAGCAGCCTGAGTGGAAATGTCCACCATTGCCTAGCCCCAATCTTCAGATTGTTCTTCCAAAGACACGTCTTCCAAAGATCTGAATGCCTCAGTTATGTGAAAATGCTAATTTGAAAACAGTGACCTTCAAGAGATGTAAAGGTAAATTTGATTATTTAAACAAACGAACAAGAAAACAACATAATTTACCAGAGATATGCAGACATCCTACTCCAAGGAATGACTGGAACAGCGAGTTGCCATGTTAAGAAACATAACCTATACCTCAAAGTGGCAGTTCTGCCACAAGAAGGTGCCGTGCCAGAGCTGCAGGCTCCTAAAGACCTGCCAGCCCCTGAGATCATGCCCAGGCCTTAATGGCACTAAGCTGCCTCCTGCCCTTGGCCCAGGAGCCCCCTGGGGCCACCTCAGCCCACGCTGCACTGCAGGATGGCCTTGTCCCACATTTCCAGCACTGACCTTGGACCTGCTGCCCTTGACAAGGGACCCACCAGCTCCTGCTCCCCTTCCTCCCACTCCCTGACAGGTCCCTTCAGAAAATACGGATGCTTCAGATGTATTTTTCCCTGTGACACAAGTTCAAGCTCATCACTGCTTGCTCTTTTTTTTTTTTTTTTTTTTTTTTTTTTTTTTTTTCTCTAGGCCTTTAAAGCAGCTATCTTGGGAACAAGCCCTCAAATTCACCACAGTCTCTCCCTGCTTCTCACAGCACAACTTTCATGTTCTGCACATGACACCCAAAAGCTGGTCCCTTTGCACACTTTAGAAGAGTTGACCTAACTATGGCCTTATGTTTAAGGTTTGGTGCAACTAGTATGACAGGATTAAACTTCATAAAGGCCTCAAATGTTCTCACTAAAAATGGTCAAGCATACCTCCAGGAAAACAGTTTGATCACTGCTACAAAAAAAATCCTTCAGCAGCTTCACTACGTGGATTTGAGCTAAAACAGAGTAAGCGTGGGTTATTGCTTCCAAATTTCGAAGCTCTGTAGTTAAATGGGCAGGGTCTGGAGTCTCTATGTGCATTTTATTAATTCTGGCATCCCTGCTGACCTCAGTTACAACCACAAGTCACTGCAGAACAAGTTTATCAGGCAGCAGTTAAATGACATGAGTTGAAGTGAGATATTTTTACCAGGTTCCTAGCTCTGCACTTCTAAAATTCCTAAGAAATTTCAACTGACTAAAAAGTATTGCAGGAACAGGGACAAGAGTAACTAGCTCATGTACAATCAGATATCCAATAGCTGAAATATCATTTTATCTGTCAATAATCTGGTAGACACACTAATTCCACGTGTATTTTTATTTATCCATGTGTATTTCCACGTGTATATTTAATTTTAAATTTTAACAGTATATGCAGATCTTTAAAATTTTTCAGCAATTTTAAATTTCAGTTTTTATAAGGGCTCTTTGTATCACAGTGACCTGGTTACTACTGGGACAATTCTTAACAATGAACCAATAATTAAATGATCACTGACAATAAACTTTGCTTTTAACTTTCCTAATAACTGTCAGGTCAGTGTAGACAAAGTGATGAATGCAACTCCAAGACAACTACCGTAGAAGGTCTCCCTACCCCATCCAGGGCTCCAGAGACTTACTGCTAAAATTTTGAATACAAAACCCTTCTCTTTTCCTCATCATATATTTCTTCCCTACCCTTCCATAGAGGCATTCCTGAACAGGATGCTTTTCCCTTTTTATTTATGTGGATTTTCATGACATGTCATGCACCACATTCATAGCAATCACTGACAGATAGTTAAGTTTCTAAGGGGATACAGGGGAAACCATTTTCCACCAACTGCTCTCCTACATGCCAGGATAAAATATACCTTGTGGACTAAATCTCTTCCCACTTGTATCCTGCCAAAAAGTGTGGGTTTTGGTTTTTAAATGAAGCTTGAATGAAATTCCATTAGCTACTCCTGAACTATGGCAAAATAACTATTCCAGTTATTCAAAAAAAAAAAAAAAAAATTAACCACAGATAATTGAACTTGTCTCTAACATGAGTTGTTTTCTGGAAACATGACATGGGAATAGACCAGTATAACTGCAAAGTTTCTTGGTTTGTTCCATCTTCACTGAATCAAAAACAGTTAAAGACCATTTGCAACTGTACGGTACGTCAGCGTCGTAGAATAATATTTTTAGGCTAGCTAGGATGCTTTATCCATAGAGGTCTTCTTCATAGATGGATAAATGTACCCGTTAGCTCACATGGTTTACACTCTATGTATGTGGAAAGCGATCAGAACTCAGAAATTATTCCAGAATTACTGTCATCGCTTTTTATGTCATGATATGTCTTTTCAGTATAAGCTCAAATATAAGAAATGAAATTATTCAAAATAAAATAAGCCTAAAGCAACATTATTTTATCCATACTGTATTTATGTTATTTTTTTTTCTTTTGGTTTTGAACACTTTATCAATGCAAGCACTGAGGAGTGAGAGATTTTATATTTCATTTGTTGTAGACAATGAAAGTAAATAGGCTATATATGTTTTCACCTAGGCATGGTAAGAATTACAGCAGATTTCCTCTAAGCACTGAACACAAAGAAAAATTAAGTTTTTAATATGCTACCAAGAGTTTAAGCTCTGAACAACTGAGAGAAAATTCGAAATTTTCGCCAAGCCACAGTAAAACCAGACCTTGTGCTGTTTTTACTTGATCCATCCAAAGGTACGTTCAGCATTCCCATCCTCACAAACCCCAGAAGATCACAGCTCATGACTTCCTGTATGGCTTACCTCACCATTTCTTTGCTGCAGAAGCCATGCTGTGAGTTGGGAAGGAAAGGGCAGCAGCCTTAACCTCTGGAATGACCACTGCAGATGACTCTAGGAAGAACAGAAAGTACACGGATAAGCCATCCTGCTGCCCAAATTCTGCCATGATCCCCTGTTCTCATAGCTTGGAAAGAAAACTGGATTTTCTCCAAGGCTAGACAGGTGGCAGGGAAATATTTTTTGGTTAATTACCTCAGAATGCTGGGAAAGGTGTGCTGCTACCTCATGTCTGCCTTGCGCTACCTCACACTGGTAATTAAGCTGATCAGTACTGGTACATCTACCCACCAATCAAAGCTGGATATAAGGGATATTTTGAGGAGACAAAGCATTAAACAGCATTGAATTAAGAGTTTGGGTAATCAAGATGGCACATGTTCTACTTGAAAAATAAGGCCAATCCATCCAAAAGAGGGACAGCTGGCATGCTGAAAGTCAATCTTAACAACAAGAAATGTATTTCTTGCTTTAAGAGTCACAGTTGGGGCCTCCATGCAGGCTTGTAGCTAATGAGTTGATAATGTCTCCTTCAGAAGAAGGGAAAAAGGCCACTACTCAAATTGTCCTTGGTTCCTCTTCATTTGGGATTCTGGCAAATCCAGATTGGCTCTAATATTTATATAATGACCAGTCTTGTCAATGATGGACTCAGTGAAAAGCATGCTCAACCCAGTCTTAAATTAAACACAGTGTTATAAGTGAAAAATTGGAGACTATATAAATATGTGTGTTTATAGCACGGCAAATATCTTATTGTTTCTGATACTGGACTAACCCTTCATATTGTCACATAGCACATCCAAATTTACCATTATTATTTTTAATGCACTGTTTTCTGTAGGGAACACAAGAGCAAAGTTGATTTTGTATCGTTAACATCAGAAAAGAGAGATTTTCTGCTATCAGCATTGCCAAAAAAAATGCAGCCTTGTGTATTTCCATGAAGAATAGTATGAGACGTACTCTGCAATTCTCCAAGAAAATAATGTGCTACGCTGCCAAATCCACAAAAATGTAAAAACAGGAACAAAGATGAAAAGTTAGTGAATCTTCTAGTATTTTCTAAAGACAAGCTCATTTTGCCCAAGCACAAGTATGTGCCTGGCACTTAACACTTAATTTACCTGCAGTTTGCTGCAAGTATTTGTGGAAGCAGGTTTGCACATGCAAATAGCCAATTTAGTGGCAAAGCTTCACAGTGGACTAGTTACATATTATCAGTCATTTTTACTATACTCTCTATACATAGAATGAATTAATTACTTGGTCAAATTAGGCACACAATTAAGCACGCATGTTTTTATAAAACTGTCCATTAACATCACCTAATCTGAGTAGGCCTGGAATTACAGATAACTTACTGTGCAAGATGTGTCTAGAAACAAGCAACTTGGGCATATTGGGCTGAAGACTGCAGAAGACTTTAAGAGTAGTAATCAGAATTAATTGCAGTATTCATGCAATTATTTAAAACATAAACCAAATTAATAGATTGCATAATTTATAAACTATTATTCCCAACAAACTTTACTCCAGATGAATAATTGTTTACACTGCTCTTTAAAGATACATTCCTGACAAGCCTGAGTTAGAAGCCAGCCTTGACCCTAAAAAATAAGTAATTTTAATATTTGCTGAATTTAGATGTTTTTTAAAAAATGCTACAAAACTAATATGTGTTAAGACAGCATATTGAGATCGGAGTCCAATTCTGACATGCAAAGGTGATACAGCTTGAAATGCTGCTAGACCGACTTTCTAATAAAAATGAACAATGCAATCAAATACATTGTATGAGGTCATTTAAACTATTAAAGTCATTTATCAAACAGAAAACAGATCTTTTGATTTTTGGAGAAATATGGGGACTCCAAACATCCCTCTCCAATCCCTTTCATCATTCCAGTAATTTTCAACATGAGTCTATCCTCATCTGAGTCCGCCGCCTGCTCCTCCTCCTCCTCCCCCACTTCTCCTCTAATAGTGTTCAGAGAGAACTTCAAGATGTGGGCTAATGGAGCTGGCATGGGTTGGAGTTTAATATTGCATGTGCTTAACTTTTTGTGCAACTGACCAACATGACATGTCTAACTGTATAAATGGAAGTTTTATGGTGATAAGATCAGTAGTTACTGAGATATTTATGTGACATGCTGACAGATATAAAACTACAAAGCTTGCTTTTATGCCTTACATCCTCTAGAAAAAAAAATAAATACTAAGATGATGGGTCACTTTGAAGAGAATTTATTGTCTAAATTACCTAATACCTGGCTAACTTCTAATATGCAAGATGACGTCTCAAAAATGCTATTAAAACTATGAACTTTAATTTCAGAGGATCTGAAAGTATCTGAATTATTCTCTGCCAAATGGGGCAGAGTACGGCCAGTTTGCTTGTCTCACTCTTTCCCTAGATCATGATGTTGTCATCCAACCAAAAAGGAGAACGATGACAAAAAACAGGAAAGGCACAAGATAATCTCTCTCCTGTTTTTACACTCTGTAGGTTTAGGTCTCTCAGGAAGATTCTCATCGCTGCTGGGTGGAGGAGTAAGTTTATCTCCTGAGGGGAGGTCAAGATTAAAGAAAAGACATTATTTTCATGTGTGTATAAGAATATACACATACATGTATATGAATATAATCTCTGGGTGAAGTACAGTCCCTTTCACATTTTGATGTGGAAAAACAGTCCCAGAAATTCTTTCAGAAGATGCCGATGTTCCCTGCTGCTAGAAAGCAGCTCCCCTAAAGCCGTGCCCACAGTTGAAGTTAAAAGCCTGCTCGACCTCCTTCTCTATCTGATGTGAAAGTTACTTCACACAGTGAGAAAGCAGGCAGCTGCAGCAGTCAGTGAAAGCATGGGGAACAGCCTGGTGGCAGCAAAGAGGAGAGAAAAATAAAAACAAATATTAAAATTGTTTTGTTTTGTTTTAAAAATAAATGAGGGAAACTTGTAGGCAAACATAAGGCCAGAAAGAAAAGAAAACTTCACTTCAGGAGACAAAACTAACAGGCAGTGTGCAAAAATACTGACCCTGAGAACAAGATAATACAGAGAACAAAGGAATAAGCAGATTGCAGGAAACTCCAAAACATGTAGCTGTGCTGCTACTTTCCCATGGGCTGAGAGTCTTCCACACCAGGTGGAGGATGCTCACTGTCCTTCATCCCCACCTGAGAAGCCAGTGGTGGATTCACTTATTTTGTTTCTCTGGCCTGCCTCTGCCCTTCTCTGAAACATCAGGTGCAAAGCAATAAAAGCAGCACTCAAATCCAAACTCAGGTTTGGAATAGAGTAACAGGAGAGCATTGAGTATTGCTGCAAATGCACAGGACCACTATGTCTACGTGTGACCCAACAAGGCATATGAAATTCCAGACAATGTTGGGGATGGGACATTTAGCTCAGGCTTTGCTAATTCTAAAGAATTACTGTGTTGGAAAGGAAGTGCTGGATATTTTGGGGAGGATAAACATCTACGGCTGCAGAAAAACAGTACTGCTGTCATTGGAGATATGTTGGTGTAAAGACAAGAGCAGAATCAGAACAGTGGCAATATATAAATACTGTAGGTTTAACTGTTGTACTGAATAAGACACCAGACTGATGTACTGAATAAGAAAATAGCAAAACATGCAAACAACTCCCCAGTCAAACAAACTATTTTCTGTTTTTCTCTCCATCCCCTTTTCTGCTCATTGCACAGCAACAGTCTTGCTGCTTTAAAACAGTTTTGCGGTTTTGCCAGACAACTGTCTGTTACAGTATACATAAATGTGATTTTGTTTAGGGAACATTAAGGATGCATGTGACAAAACAGTAGCAGCATATCAGACACGAATTAAAATCCTTTACTGTATTTTAGTTTATTGATCTACTGTAAGCTTCTCAGCATTGTCTAATTTAAATAAAACTTCAATTTGTAACAATACTATAAATAGAACACAATATTGATCAGAGTGCCACCAGCCTGCTGAACTTTTGTTATCACTGAAGCTTGACCAGTTAATGTTGAATGTTACAATTTATTACTCTGCAAAGTATAATACAACACAATAGCATTTAGATTTATAAACAAAGATATGCTGAACTACTGAAAGCAAGTTCAGCCAGCTCAGAATAAGAAGAGCATTTGGGTTTATGGGTACTCCACAGCTTTATTTCCCTACCTGAGGCAATATTTCATTACCTCTGTGATACAAACACCTGTTAACTCTGCTGAAGACTGAAGAATCAGATTTCTTTTAGACTCTTTTAAACCTCAGCAAAACATCTGATGTCCATCAGCAAACATTCATCACTACTGTGGTAGGTTTTTTGAGCCTTGGAGGATCATTACTAGTTAAGATGGGTAAACGATGTCCTAGGAGACAGAACTTTCCTGACAAATAGAGGCAGATACCCAGCCAGAGTCGCTTATTCTCCTCCCCTCTTCCCTTTCACAGGAGTAAAAACAAAAGTAAGGAGGTGTGAAAACAACATACTTACAGGTAAATTCCGCTTATGAAAACTGTTTTCAGGCAGCGAGCACAATACATTCTCTAGACAAAAAATATTTCACCACAAGAGTTCTTCCACTCTCGACAGTGATTTGGTTCAGGAAAATTTCTGGTAGGCCTCCAGGCAAGCTCTGGGTCCCTGCTTTCACCACCCAGGAGAGCAGTGGTGCCCTTTCTCACAAGGTATGCACTCATCTTTAGCTGTATGTGAACAAAAGAGGGCTCACAGTGCTCTTCGCTCAAAGAGTGAGGCCACTGACACGGCCTTCAAGACAAAAAAAAAGCATCATGGGAAAAAGGAATCTGGGTTTTCCTTCAGACTAGAGGAAAAGAAACTAGAGGAGAGCCTATATCCTCAAGCAATGCCCCTTAACCAACTTAGTCCTTACAGGGTAGATCTCTTTTTTCACCTGCCTCTGTGACCAGCACCTTTAAATGAGTTTCTGCAGCTCTTGCCCCTCAAAGCAACCCATCCTCATGCTGCCATAGCTGCATCCTTCAGAAAAAAAAAGCCTCTCTTCCTGCCTTTACAGAGGTCTGGCAGAATGTCTCCTCCTCAGCCTTCTCAGGAGGATGAAGCCTCTGCTGTGCCCTTTCCTTGGTTTCTCTTGCACCCAGACAGCAGCATGTGGGCCAAGGCACAGGGACTGGCTGCAACCCCGGTGTGCCATTTTGACAGGAAAGCAATCCATGCCACTACAAACTGCAAAGCCAGAGTTTGCTGGTAGGAAGCTGTAAGAGAAGCAAAGTGCTTCAACGATAGCCCAGTTGGAGATGAATGCCAGCCCCAGAGTTGTGCCGAGCCTTGTGCCTGCCGCCTGCTCCAGAGAGCGCAGGGAGAGACAGACATCCACAGACACCCACTAGGGTGGGGACAGAGGGAGCATTGGCAGCTGCTAAACAGAGCGAGGAAACCACACGCATAGCACTGACGCCACTCTTCCTTGAAGCAGAAAACAATAACGTAAATAATGTGATATTAGTATGCAATTTCCTGGGAGACTTTTCTCTCTGCAGAGCTAAGTGTCTATTAGCCTTCAGTCAAAATAAAGGTCACCATATAGTAGGTTCCTTCTTTTCTTTTCCTTTACCAGGGAATATAATCCTATCAGATGTGTTCAGGCTGGGGAATTACTTTTTTTAATCGGGGCTATAACTAAAACATTGTTATTGCAGAATATTGTTTTTTTAAAAAAATTACTTCTTAAAAACAAGAGCAAACATTTTGAAAGAGTTTCCAGCAAATAGGACATGATTTAGCAGGAGTCTTGAGGACTCGGTATGCAATTACCAAATTAGACTTTTAGTTTTTCACCCAAAATTCAGTACATCTCTATAGTTTTGACATTGTCATGTTAGTGACAGCATGGTTTTAATATGTTTACTAATTACAGATGTGTGTAGTTCTAGTGTCACATGCTGACACACCCACGGTGCTGGCATTTCTGCAAATACAGTGCATCTCTTTTCAGTAAAAAAACACAGGTTAAAACAAATGAACAAACAAACAAAAAAACACCACAATCAAAACAAAATAAACAAGCAAAAAAAAAACACCAACAATTTAAAATAATTATTTTGACAATATTTTAAAACCTTAATCTTCAGATAGTGCAGATACAGAATACCCAATTTATGGAGATCAGGCAGTTTGCAGATTAGTAAGATTCCTTGTTCAGGAATTTTAGAAACATTTGGCTAATATAACTGCCATTTGTTTGGTTCCTACTTGAAATGTAATTTGATGTGAAAATATTTGGCTGTTCTTTAAACCTTTCTAGAAAAAAAAAATCTCAAATAATATCTTAAATTAAATTTCAGTTTGACTTGTCCCTTAACTAGAAAATGTATAATGATGAATTTTTAACATGCACAATCCTTAGTTTCATAATTCTCCCAGCAGAGGAACTTACATAATAACATTGTATATCTTTGCAAGTCACCACAACAGTATGAAGTGTGATTCTTTACATAAACTGTTGCAAACATCCAGGAATAAATAAATTCAAATTCAAGTTCAAACAAATTCATAATTAATATTAACAAAGTAAAATACAGAATGTCTCAATCTGTTGCAAGAAAATTTGCAAGCAGAAAAGAAGCTATATTCACTGAGTATTTTATTCATTAAAAAGTATTCACACCAACCAAATCAAAAAATTGGCTTCTACATCCCCCTTTTCCTTTTGCAGCTGTCAAATTCTGGTCTGAACACCACATTTGTTGACATCTTCTGCCAAAGTCTTGTTTAGTTTATGGATCCACGACTGGACAGAGGGAAAAAGGGAGGCCTGAGACAGGCCAAAAGATAGACGAGAGCAGAGCTGAATAAAGCCAGATCAGGTGAAAAGGAAATGAGATCTGGAAAAAATCAAAAGGCAAGAGGCCTAGGAAAGGACAAGAACACACATGGGAGAGGATTTGCAGATTGAAGAATATAATAATGGGGAATAGCAGCTAAGAGACAATGAAACCAGCAAACAGATGAAAGGAAAAAGGACAAGGAAATAAAAATAAAGTTCAAAAGTGCTAGAAATAGAGCAGGAGCTATTTAGCAGAGACTCAGTCAGATTAGCAGAGACTCAGACAGAGTGAGAGCAGGGGGAAGAAATAAACATAATGGAAAATTAAAGGTTTGACTATTAAAAGAAGCCCCTACACTATTCTACTTCAGGATTCCACATCAGGAAGCTATTTATTTATTTTTTTTTTCCAAGACAGTCTAATATTTGGAATCATTTCAATGGAAGGGTAAAGCTGGCTAGAAAAAGAGCACATAACTGAATCTCCTGTAATGCTAATGATATCCATATTCCATAGTCCTACAAGTACTAACCAGATCCTTCAGAGCTGTCCTCTCCATTTCTCTGTACATAAACAGTAAGAATTCCATAAGGCAAATAAACACCTCTTGCCATCTGCTGAGAAGCAGCACTAAGAGTCTTTATGAGTCCATTTTAATGAAAATCTTTTCAGAGACGCATGTTCTGTAACACGATCCATCAATGTTTCAGTTTTGCAGCCCTTATTGGGACAGACACATATAAAATGTGGTAGATTCTCTGCCTTCTAAGACCTACACATGAATTACTGAGCGCTTTAAAAAACGTGTATTAATTTCTATAAGCCTTGCTTGAAAAAAAACCTTGCAATTAGCATGGACCACTGTATATGTGTATTAGTATAAAACCTCACATATTTTCAACACTTAGAGATTGCAACAGCTATTTTTTTATATATATAAGTATGGAACACTCCTAGACATTTTAAAATTTCGCAGATTAAACTGTATGTTATTCCATTTTTTCATTCTTATTACTACAAATGAAATATATGGCTAAAGAGTCTATGTAGCCTATAGAAAGCATTACTGCCTGGTTGCATGGGAAGATACCTTTAATCTCAAATTTCCTGCTGTTGACTAAAGATGGATAATCACTGAAAAAAAATTCAGGTTAATATTAATGGTATTGATACTTCCACTTCTTTGTTGAAAATAAGGTACCCCAAAGACCTTGATCCTGCAAACATGAATAAAACAAGGCACCTTCACTCAGGCTAGCAAAGCCACAGACCCCAATTTACAACATGGTGTCAGGATTATTCTTTAATACTTTTCAAGTTATAACTGCTCATTCACTTAAACTTTGTGATTTATAGAAGCCAAGGATGGAGTTACTCCAAATTTACAATATTGTGAGAATAACAGAGTGCCCCATAGCATTTGTCAACCAATAAAATTTGAGAAGAAAAAACGTTTCTTCACTAGGTTTCACGAAACAGTTCATCCAGAGAAGAAATAACACACAGAAGAATAAGGCCTCATAAAAATTAGCAAAGGTCATGGTACCCACAGAAGTAAGAATAACACTAAAGATTTGACTAAAGATTTGTCACAGTGACATCATCTTAGATTTAGCTGTTCCAAGGATTGGAAGGATCTGTTCCCTGCCACAAGGAATGCTCATGCGTAAATGTTGTACCTTTGTATCCACTCCAGATAAAACTGTGTTATCTTCCTTTCTAATTTCCTACTAAAAAGTAGAAGTTGTAATAAGTTTAAATTATTATGAGTTTATTTCTATTTGAGATGGAAAGCGGCCTACAGCAGTGTAAACTCACACTGGGACTTGTACAGGTACAGCTGTACCACCCATAGTAATTAGCCACATCACTAACCACATTACCAGCACACAATATCTGAATAGTCTGGGCATGAGACATCTAGTAGCGGACAAGCACCTCTCACAAATAAAAACAGTCAAGAATATTTCAAAAAGATAGAAAGGGATGAATATTTAGACAGTGCTATGATAAACAAAAATGTCTGTTGAACATCTGCAAAATCAATCAGCTCCTAGCTTTATTTGGGATCTTTATTATTTTTTTTTTTTCTGTTGGAATTTTGGAGTATTTTTAATACCTATTTTGCTTAAAGGAAAGCCCCATGCCAGTCTTGGTGTAATTTTTTTTTGTCTAGTCAAGTTAGGAACCCCTGAAATAAAGATGTTTTTAATGGAAAAGCTGACAATCCCTTAAGTGTAGTGCTGTGAATGATGGCACCTTGATCAGAGTTGGAGAAAGCGCTCAGTGTGATATAAGCTACTGAACTAAGTTGTAAAGTGACAAGGACTGAGTGAACAGTTTTTAATACAGATAATATTGTTCATGTAGTCTATAAATATAGAATTAAATGTTGACCTCTATCTCCCATGTCAAAAGTCAAAGTCAGTGTCAGCACATATTGTTTTTATTTGTTTCAAGAGAAAAATAGATCAACAACATTAACCTCACAATGAACAGAGAATTGAATGAATTAAAAAGCAGTACCCCATAAATCCCTTTCCTTTTATTGGCACAGTGATAAAAATGCCTAGGGCTTAGAGGAAAAGGGTAGTCTCAGACACTAGTCTGAGATGCTCTATGTACACAGAGCTGTACATCACATGCTAAAACAGAGGAACAGAGATATTAAGATTTGTACAGTCTCATATAATACACAATATCCATCAAACTGTGTCATAGCATCCTACAAAAATTGGCATGTCAGATGTCCCTAAGACAAGTAGGTTATCACAAGACTTTTAAAGCAACATTACCTTCTACCTACCTTTGAAAGAAGCATTTCACAAAACAGATTAGAGATGCAGAAAAAGACTTCATTCGATACTGTCCATACTTGCAGTATCCAAATAATTCAAGACACCACCTGGAAAAGATTCCACTGTGTTTACAGAGTTACTAGCTGTGTTGTTTGGGTATCTCTTTAAATCAGTCATTGTGATGGGACTGAGAGACTTGACATTTTTCCCCTGCATAAAAAGTCATTTTTTTCCAAAACGCCTAATAATAATAAAGGCCCCTGTATCACACTGCAATAGTAAATTTGACAGTTAACTAAAATGAGCAGTTTCAATTGCAAATTCAGTTTATTTTCAATTTTTAGTCCTGCATAATTAAACTGAAAATGTTCTAAAAAATTCACACAGTCAAAACTAGGACAGAAACAAAAAAACATTTTCACATTAGTTTAGGATTTTCTAATTGGATTCTGGAGAAACAGACAAAAAGTACCATTTGAAAATGAATCAGTTAAACACAAGAGAAGGAATGGCATCATTTGCAAAATTCAGCTCTTAGTTTCTGTTTACTTTTTCTTATCCTCCTGCAGCTTGTAGGACATACACAAATTCTTTCGGTTTAATGCTCCAGTGATTATCTGCTGGCAATGCTGCATCATGTGAAAAACATTTTACAGCATTTGCACTGTGTACTAAACACACAAAAGCAACTAACTGCAACGTTTGCCAAATCTGGAGCATGTTCTATGGTAGCTTACTGGAAGCAAACACTGCTTTGGTTCTTGAAATGGACTGGCTGACTTTGAGTTTCACCAATAAACTGTAAGCTTGGAGGGAAATCTTGACTCATGCACACTGCTGAAGGGTGGCATGCTGCAGCTAATCTATATCTCAGAAAACGCCAGTGAGAAAAGCCTTCTCAGGCTGAACATTCACAGGGCTTGAAAGAATTTTACAGCTGGCTGTAAAGAGCAACTTTTCTGCTCCACATGTATTCATGCAGCTTCTGGGCAGAAGCAGTCAGGGTGCTTTTCATAGCTGGATAATCAGAAGACTTCTCTGTAACTTCTGGTAAAGAAGCAAAGACATATATTGTATTATACTAAAGGATTATTGGTGTGTAGGGCAAAACTGAACGGCTGTATAGAGCAAGTCACTTCAGGTCTTGTTGAACTTATAAACTTGAAATCATAGCCTCACATAGACAAATGCCATCCAGACTGTATAGATACTTTTTAAGATATGTGGTTGGTAAGATTAACTTCAGTTCCTCAAATCTACCCTTGATTTGAGGAATACTGCCTACTGTACAGAAAAGCAGGATGATGGGTTTGTTACAAGAGCCTGAGGAAATACAATTCCTACTGCTGACTGGGAGCACGAGCAGCTGCCAGCCCACACCAGAGCTCCTCAGGATAGGTGCTGGTAGGAACGAAGTTCTGCAGAAGGACAATACAGAAATTCATAGAACTGACTCCAGCACTAACAGGACACCACAGACAAGCTGCTACTTGCAGCATAAAAAAAATACATTAAAAGATATGAACAGGAAATACAAAATGATGGGCAGTGTTGATACTAACTGATAAAAACAATGTTTATTTGTAAATAACAGTGTCCCAGCTCTTAATTAATTACAATTTAGGAAATTCAGCAATCATTCCTGTGATATGCACTTCCTGTTTGTCGGTCTTGCCCGGATATTTGAAAGCTTTCTAATGCTGGTCATGTAGAAGGGAAATATTCTTTCTCTAAACATCACCCAAGAAGTTTGGCACCAAATGTAGTGTGAAACATTGCACAGATATACTACTTGGGATAAATTAATCAGCTCAAGTCTCAGTGTAGATGCTATTATGCATTATAGATTGCATATCTGGCTGTTAGGCATGTCTGTGATTTTCAGCAACATTTCTTATTTGAGTTTG
>VXAV01007767.1:133500-141000 GCA_013399715.1 Alectura lathami | reverse complement strand
TTTCCTTATGAAAGCAAGGTTGTATAAGAGCTCGTTTACTTCCTTCTTCAGAACAGAGACACTTGGCTTTAGGACTAGATTCCACCTCTTTGGCTTCACTCAGGTTCTGACCAGAAAAGCCAAGGAAAAGAGATATACAGAAAAAAAAAAAAATCTCTCTTTGTTCAGTCACATTTCTAATCCAAGGAGTGATTAATTTTGTAGATATTTAACAGGGTCTTTATGAGCATGGTCATTCTGGCCCCATGCGCTATGCTGTATATCCATACTGCACCACAGTTATGCTGTGCAAACACAATCAATCCCAGCAGTGCCGGAAGATCTGCTTCAGCAGAGTGTGTGAAGGTGCAGTATATCCTTCTTGCCTTTAAGGGCTAGATCCTGAAGCCTCTTCAACCCATACCTCTCCAGTCTATCAGAGGTTCTGTGGTCCAGTTAGAGGTGGGATCATTGATGACAGTGCCATCAAAGAAAGGGAGAGGGATGACATAAAAGAAAAATTTTTACCTTTAGCTTGGAATTAACAAAGTGAGTCCATTAATTTTTCAGCCTGAAGGTTTTCTGTAAAGATAAATTCCTGAATTAGGAATAAAAGTAACAATCACTCCCCTTGACCACCTCCCACCAGAGATCCTCCAAAATATTATTTATTAATTTATATACCTACCTACCTACTTGAACTTGCCTAAAAAAACATGCCTTCTTTTCAAGGCTAAATAACACATGGAATAATATTCCAGGACAAAAAATAGATATGATTCCCTTGAACCAAAAAATTGAAGCGGCTCTCCATAACCTGCTATCAGTAGCAGCGGAAAAATATTCTGGCTCAAATAAGCGGTTAAGGAAGAAATAGGAAATACAAATGAGAGGCTGGACTTAAATTTCAACCATACATTCCCTGTACACAACCTCAAAGCAAAAGATGCGCTAGTAAAAGGCTGCCCAGCAAGAGAAAAGAGAAAGCACAGTTTGCTATTTTTATTTCATTGGCCTTTTCGTTTTTCTCTTCCCAAGTAATGCAGTGGTGTTGGAGCAGTTGGAATAAAAGGAATCAAAAAACTGGGATGGCCTGGGCTTTACGAAAAGGAAAGGGCAATTGTGTTTTTCTTTTCTTTTTGAAGCTCTTCTAAACTGTAAAGTTAAACTATTCACAAACATACTTTAATTAGGATAATCAGCATCAAGTCTTGACAGTTCTTATCAGTCCATATTAGCCAGCCCTAGCTGTACCTAGGCAATATATGTAAATGGAGTTATGGTTTCCCATATTAGCGGCCATAGATTTAAAACAGACCCTGACTTACGTCGTATCTGTAATCATACAGACATCACTGAATAAAGGAACGAGAGCTCCTTCAGGAGCAGGGCAGAGCCAAATTATCTCAATCCCCTCCAGTGCCAGCTCGTTTGTGCTAGCTGCATACAAGTACAACACAGCATGGTGAGTGGTGATGGGCAGCAGCCATTCCTGCTGCCATAGCCACACCAATGAAGTTGGCACAAGAAAGACGAAAAAGGGCTCTTGTGACACTCTCCTCTAGCACTGTGGCCAGATGCAGCAACAGAAACAATCTGGTCCCAAATGGTCAACAGTAATTCAAACAAGAGGTAATTAAACACAGCACAATTAGGAGATTTGGCTTCAAATGCTAAGGATTTCTAGGACTAATAAATAGTATGTCTGTATGGGGAAGGAGGATGTACTCTCCTGGAAGTCTGATTCTTTAAAATTACATTTACAACATTTTGCTATCAACAAAAAGGAACCCAAAACTTCCATTCACATAACAGGACAAGCTCGGACCCTCTCAAAGGGTTATACCTCCAAAGCCAAGATTCTGGGATGAGCAGCCGCTGTCGCAAGGTTCCTGATACAGTCATGAGAGGTAGCGGTCCTGACTGCGGTGGCTGACAAATGTTTTAAGGCTATATAATCATCTAGGGCAGGCAAGGCCTCAGGGAATGAATGCCTTGAAGGAATGAAGAATCTTTTACTCTTGCTTACTGCTTTTTTTATAAGACAGGAATGGTGAGAAATGGGGAGTCAGGGTATGTTTTATACTTGTAATTACATTGTCCGGTGCTGCATAACAAAACTTTTGAGATCCCGATTAAACATTTTAGCTACAAGACCCTATCTCTGCTAAGGTAAATTATTTATCTGCATACCTAACCCCAATTATCCAGCAACATGGATTATTTACGTATAAAACCATTGAACGCGTTAATCCTATGACAAAGACAGCAAATGTCCACTTTGAGACCAAATAGCAAATAATACTTATTCAGCAATTTCTGGGCAAGTATCTAAAGCCAGTTTACAAATATTAATGAAATAAACCAAACAAGAGACAAGAAATTACAGATAAGCAAAAAGATTGAGAAAATCTAAGCAAGTCAGCTAAGGCCTCACACCAAATCAGTAGAAAAGCCAAAAACAGCCTTCATCTTCTGTTCCAGACAACAGGAACATTTAGAATCAAAATAAGATATTGATTTTGAATATATTTAATGGTTAAAAACAAAAGTAGCCTTAATTATTGTGAATCAGTTTATAATAGCGAATGTAACTTACACATCTATGATAGTTAGAATGAAATTGTGCTACTAAAATGAGTAAGCAACAAAAATCTCAAACTGCATATGTGTAGCACTTGTAGGAATGAGATTACAAAACGATTTTTGCATTCTGTATGTGATGCCCATTTGATGCAATTTACAAGATAACAGTGCACAAAACCAGTCTACTCAGAAATGTTTGCACGTATGCAAAACTAAATAAAAAGGATGGATAGGCAAGTCATTGAAAATGCAGCTTCTCTGTATTCTATTACTATTTCTTCATATTACCTTTCTTTTTAAAAGCTAGATAAAATCCAAAAGATTTACCACAAAAGATTATGGCAGTTCTGGATTTGAACAATGTTACAGCATCCCCTTTAAAGTTAAATCATACTTGACTATAGTTATAACAGCATCCATAAAAATACAAACAACATGAGGGTAGTTCAGCTCCTGAATGCCCAGTGATAGCGCATTTTATTGCCACAGACAAGATCACAATTCATATACTGACCTCATTTTCCCAATTCCCCAAGTTTTATTCTGTCAGGATTTGGAGATGTTGTGGAATTTATACTTAAAACTGTAAAGGAAGGAGGGAAACTGCAAGGGTTGTGAGTACCAATTGCTCGAAGAGTCAGAGAAATGCCTCAGGAGCCCAGCTCCCGTGCTGTCTGCTGAGGAGCACTGTGGTGGTGCAGGACCTCTTGAAGGAGAACATCTGCCAGAGGCATTGTGCTGTGCTCTGGCTCAGTCGCTCTGTAGTACTAAAGCCTGATTAAGAAATCAGCGCCCTTAGTTTTAGAGAAAACAGGATTTGCATCAGCAGCTAGGCATATCCTGCATTCAAACTAAAGGACACCTAAGGAGAAGGATGAAGAAAAAGGTGATCAGATGCCAAGGGTGGTAAAATGAGGACAACCTTCAAAATCAGCCTTACTCTGGCATAATCATGACATATAGCAAGATGTGCTTACTATGTAATGTAACTGTATCAACATTTCTCTAGTGGACAGAATGCTATAGGCTATAATATATGGAAACATTATTATAAAATCTACAGAATGTAACTTGGAAGCAGAATACTATTTGCTCTAGAAGCTCTAGAAACTTTTTCTCTGTTGTGGTGCTTGCCTGATTTGGGAGATGGAATTCCCAGCATAATAATCTGGTGAAGTTTATTTATCATTTGTACTTATTTACTTGTATTAATTTTGTACTCAGTCTGTAAGGAAAGTAACAGTGGAGCAGCAGTGCATGGCAGTCAGTGCTAGGCAGCAAGGACTGTGTTGTGGTGCGAAAGTTGCTGACGTGCTCTGATATTCAAATTGTGACCAGAATTCAGTATATCCAAAAGTTGTGATTGGGAGGGTATGTTACAAGCATGGTAGAGGCACACCCTGCCTCTGCCTTACGACTTCCCTGTCTCCAAGAATCTCTCCAAGAATCTCTCACAAGGATGCATTCTGCAAGGAAGTTTCACCGTAAGGCCTGACTGGGATATGTGACCCACCACCAGTGCTAAACAAACACCTTCAAAATTCTGTTCTTTAAGGAAAATTAAACTTCAGATTCGCCTTCCGCAGAATGCTGTGATACCAAAATTTCCTGAAACAAAGTAACTGTCATGTTTCAGGGAGCTGGTTCCCTCCCCCAGCAGGGCAGCAGCGGGCACGTCCTCATCCTCCCTTCCCACCCCTTCCTGAAGGGGTGACGCCTGGCTCCGCAGGCAGCCGTGGTGAGGAAGGTCTCAAGAGCAGCTGAGCCCTGAGCTGAAAATAAGGGTTGTGCTGCCTCAGAAGGGCCTAGGATCTACTTCTTGGATGCAAGGTCAGCCCAGCAGCTCAGCCGAACAGGGTCGGTAAGCAGTCTCTCTCCACAGTGCGGTAGGTGAACATTTAACTGGCTACAAAGCATTATTCCTGTACGACTTAAAGCAAAATAATTGATGAAAAGAGAAACTGAGCAGTTGGGTGACAATGTACTGAACACTGCAGGTAAAAATTCAGTGTCAAGGAAATGACAGTGCAAAAGCAAAGGAAGATTTTCAAACCTGAGAATCTCAGGTCCTTTAAACTGTAAGGACAATAATTTTCTCATGTACAGTCCCTAATTTAGCAGAGTTCCCTCTCTGATAACTTGTGAATGTACTGGCCCACATCAAACCAAATTTGGCAGGAGAGTGATTTCAGACAAATGGTGGTCTTTCTATTTAATGAAAAAAAAGTGGCACCCAGATCTACTAGACCACATCGTGGCCTGGCTGAGGAAAAAAACAGTGCTACCGTTCACACTGGGGAGCAGAGAGGCAGCGACCAGCGGGGCAGTTAGTGCACAAAGGCCTGAACAGCACCGTCCTCATCGGCTCTCGTCCACTCACCTCAGCAACAGGAGACAGTGAGAGACATCAGGGCTGAGCTCTTTTAGGGGAAGAACAGAGGACAGAAGATAACGAGGGAGGACTGAGGTAAGTAAAATGGAAATTTGGGCGGCAGTTGAAGTTATGATGGTAGAAAGGTTGGAAGACGCAGAGGGTGTGTGAAGAGAGAGTTGGAGATGTTGGAGTGGAAGGGACACAGAAGGCCACAGAGAAAATGATACTACCACGGGGAGCAGTGTAAGAAAAACAAGACACAAATCCATAGATCACAGATTGCATCAGTTTTGTTGCTCATGAAACAACTGGCTTATATATTAAACACTAGCTGGTAGCAAAATTGCTATAAGCAAGTGATAGATAATAACAGTACAATAACATAAATAACGAAAATTACACAAAATAAGAGAAATAGAAAAATCATTAGATATCTGATCTTTAGAAGATAAAAAGAGCAATTTAAAAAACTTTAAAAAATACTCACATCTGGATAAAACTGCAAGTTTTCTTAGTCTAATATTTTCTATAATCTTCTCCTCTTGTTAAAACGAAAGTAGATCAATAATACACTCTCCCCTATGCGAGAACAAAGAAAACATTAGAAAAAATTTTGCTAATGTGGTGTGTTCGCTCTCCATTATTACACAGTTCAAGAGCAGATTCAGCTGAGCTTTAAAGGTAATAAAAAAATGATTTCAAAGCAACACTTGGAGCATTGTGTAGTAATTGAGGATAGAAAAACATGGGTGATAAGTGTCCCATGTTATTGCTGTTATAGTTCATATATGATATATTTCTGTGATTAGATTATCAGAGTACTGATGACAATGTTTACTTACAAAACTAAACAAGATGTCTCAATAAAAAAAGTGAAATATTAAATTACATGCTATCAGCCAGTTACACTTCAGCAAAACTGTGTAAGTTCATACCATCATTTCTACAAATCTGTATTTCTACATGTAGCCCTCATCAAACTAGACTCTCTACAGTGTCTGGAAAAAGGAGAAAATCCTTTGATCTTTTAAGAAAAGTTTCAAAATGGACAGGAGAATAAATTAAATTGCATCAAAAAATGAATGGTCTTGTTGCAGTTTATCAGCCTTTTCCATGAAATACTTACTCACTCTTCTTGTTAAAGATTTGTTTTATTTTCCTATTGTAACACACTATATTACAACTTAAAATTCATATTCACCTGAAGAAAGCTGTGACATGCCTACCAAAAGAGACATACACTGCTTAACCTAAATTGACCCTTTTTTCCTTCTGTTCTAATAGATCTTTTTTCTTTTTGTCACTCAAAATGAGTGTCTGATGTACGAGCATAAATTGTTAAAAGCAGTTTTAGGTAAAGGAAGAGAGAGTGAAGTAGAGTTTTCTCACAAAAGCCAACCTCAATTTATGTCAAAGAGGGTTAAAAGACCTTGGGATTAAAGCAATAAACTTGCTGCTGTCAAAGCTAAAACCCGCTAACAATTTAGTGCCAAACGCATGTTGTTCAATATCATTTCATATTATATTATGTCACAAGTAGGTGACAGTTCCACATCAGACTGACAGGGCTGATTTACTCTGAAGAATTCATCGACATTTTGCAGAGTCAAAGCTGACTTCGTTTTGTTTGGATGCAGGGTGGGAAATCTCTCTGTGCTTGAGTTGGAGCATTTGGCTGGGTAGTACAGCCCTTCCTGGACAACAGATCACGGGATCCCAAAAGCCCTTTCAGTGCAGCAGCAGATGAAGGCTCTTGCAGGCAGACTCCCTCCCCCAGCCTTGCTGCAGTGAACCTAGATATCTCTGGTAGAATCAGCACAGTCCAGAGCTCATTGCCTTCACTTACCTGGATCAGCACCAACTTTCTTGACTGTGCCTTTCTGTGTAGCTGTGTGATTCATATAACTGTAATTTTTATAGTAGCCAACTCCCCTATTCAATATTTTGATAATATTTTCTTTCTGAATTCAAAATTTTATGCTTCTCCAAAATACATCTAATATATATGTATTGAAATTCATCTAAATAAAAGACTGCTAAGAAAATACTACTAACACCTTCTAATATTTTAATAGGTAACAATAACTTTTTTTTCCAGGATATTAATTAGATCCCAAGGTCAAGTGTGATGAGACACCTTTCTTAGGCCAAGGGCAAAAGTGCCTCACACAAAGGTGTCTTGTGCAAGATACTTCCAGATGGCTTTTTTAATATGGGTTCCAATTCAAATTTCTCCTGGACTCCAAGACAACTCTGAATAAATATGTGCTTTTTTTTTTTTTTGATTCATGACAATTTAATTGATTTGACTTCACTGTTGAGGTGTTAAGACTTATTCAAACAGGGAGTCCCTATTCATTTCTAAAATCTGGTATATTCTTCTAGTGATGTTAACCTCTGCGCCACATTCATTTCCTTCTCCTATTGGATATTGCTCCAGATCAGGAATTACAACTCAGCTCCTGAAGCACCAGGGAAAACTGTGCTACACTTAGGTATTCTTGCTATATGCAAGACAAAGAATATTTATCTCTCTCTTCTTTCCTTTTTTTTTTTTTTTT
>VXAV01007767.1:110018-127727 GCA_013399715.1 Alectura lathami | reverse complement strand
CAAAACAGTAGTGGTTTACAAAAAAAAAAAAAAAAAAGGAAGAGGCTTTGTAGAATTGGACAGAGTAAAAATTTCTCCAGTTAAAAACTGGAAGGAAAAGGTGCTTTTACTGGGTGACCAAAACAATAAGCATAACTAGAATGCTAGTTCCAACTAGGACTGGAACTAGATGGATAGTCTTTAAGGTCCCTTCCAACCCAAACCATTCTATGGTTCTATGAACTAAACTTTGGTTCCTTAAGAAATTCAGGTGTAAAGACTTTTTGAGTTACTTATTTCAGGTGTACATGTAAGAAAGCACATCACTGACAATATGAAATTCACACTTAAAATATTGCTGATTTAAGCTCTTACCTTCAGTTTGAGTCCACTCCTTAAAGTCTCTAAAACATTTAACATTTTCAGATGTCAGGGCTTTCTGAGATAATATGCTTACTCTAGCCTACTATGTGTGCAATGGAGATTCCAGATAATAGATCCAAATGTGCTAATTTATAGTGAAAAGGATGAAATTCTGAATAATCTGTTTTTGTAACCACCAGAAACTGACAATATGGTTAAAAAAACAGCCTGATACTCTGCATGACTGAACACACATAAATCGTACTCATTCACAACTAAACCACTAATTATTTTACCTGTAAGAAAAATATCTCTAATTTTCACTGCTGGAAAATCAACGGGAAGCAAGCACTGCTGCTGCCTAACAGGCAAGAAGTAAACAACACAATAAAACTTATACAGCACTTTTCACACTGTAATGTCTCATGACTTTTACATGCAATGAAATATTAAATCACAAAGCATTAATGAAATACTACTAGAAGAGATAGTTTAGCACTTTCAATGTTGAAATTCAAAATTTCTAATAGCTGAAGATGACAAGATGCACAATTGAAAAGAGAAATAATAGAAGAGTAAAATTAGAGACCTTAAAATTGCACTGTAGTTAGTCACATTAACAGATAGACTGTGATCTTAGGCAATTGCTCAACAATCCTTGACAAAAGAGCAACTTGGTTACTCTGAAACTGTGAGACAGTGAAACATCCAAAAACCAATGAGCACTTCCCAAAATTTGCTTCATTCTCTAGAGCAGAATGTCATTACAAGCAGCAAGCTCAGCAGTTTAAAAAAAATCTTTTTTTTTCTTTTAATTTAATGGTCATTTGATAAGAGAAGAAACATCAGAAACAGGACATTGAAAAACCAGCATTAATCCTGGACTTGTACAGGTTTAAGGCTGCTTCAAGATCTCCTCAAGCAGGACTCCTCCATTCAAAGTTGTCAAGAAGACCAAAAAGATCAGGTTAAAACTCCAGCTAACTTTGTGGAATATCACAGGTTAAGAGTATTTCAAATACCAAGCAAAAATTATGTCTGCATTTTACCATCCACTCTGAGTTTTAGCAGCTATGATGGTCCCAGCTCTAAGAAGAAAGTCTTTCTTAACCTCATGTTTATAACTCGATGTACAAGACTGTGAATACCTACAGTAACTGAAGATGTGCAGTTACAGAGAAACAATTGTACCTAAACGCCACTGATATTATCTCAAGAACGACATCTGTAAAAATCCCAAATATAACTGTAAAAAGCTTATAAGATATTGTGGCATATTTAATTAAGGAATTCCACTAGTACACTATCAGAAAAGAAGGGAAAATTAAATCAGAAGATTTAAGCAGTTCAGGTGATCTCTGTACAAAGGAAGAAGGGAGGTGGGGATGCATACCCATGCCTTCATGTGTGAAGAGATCGAAGAGAGTTCAGGTAAAAGCCAGCCAGAGTAAGCAGAGGGAGCGTCACCAGAGATTTCTGGTTCGAGTAGTCAAAGTGCAGTGGTGAGTCTGAACTCCCAGGTTAAACCTGTCAGACATGGTATTTGAATTAAGATAGATCAGAAGGGACAACATCATTTACTTGTCAGATAATTTAGGAGATAATATCAACCTTAAGTCTTGACAAACTGAGACTTCAACACTTAACCAAATTCTTTTTTCCTGAAGAAGAAAATAGTTTTGAATTGTGTAGATGTAAAGCTGTTTCTCTCATCAGTGCAAGCCCCAAGTGTGTTTAATGGTTTTGCTAAACATGACTGAAAGAAAACCATGCCTGGGGGAAATGATCCTTTGCTGGATATGTATAAGTGTTGAAACAGCTTGGTCAAGGAGTGACCATAGCATATGAATCTAAAACTAATCTCAAAGAGCCTGAGGGTACCCAAAGCTAACCTAGTCAAGTAGTCATTTTTTTCATATGCTCTGAGCTAAATACACTGTCTATAAAAGAGTCCCTGTACACCTCAAAGCATGTATTTTGTTTTTCTCACATCAAAACTGAAAAGGAAAAAAAAAAAAAAAAATTTGTAACAATATATTACAGGGTGTACATAAGAGCAAACTAAAATAATTATGAAATAGAACAAGCAGTCACTTAGTTGCCACTAAAATTGGACTCCGTTCTGAAAGTTTTTGAAAAAATTAGTGAAGTTAATTTCTATGAGACTATTTCACAGCTTAAATCTGCAGGATCAAGTCCTTCATTGTTGACTATATTCACATGGTCTAGATAATCATTCAAATTTTTAAATCGTTTTACTAAGTGAATTGAATTTTTTATCCCCATTACTAATTGCCACAGCCATGCAAAGAAGAAAAAGAGTATTTGAAAGACATCTTTTATAAGGGACACAATTTTATGAATTTACCTGAGAATCCTGCAGTAATCCATGTTGTGCTGCGGATTATCATTTTGCTGTGATCATTTCCATCCAGGAAAATAGCATCTTCTGCCTCCCAGAATACCTCAGAGGATTTTTCACCCCTTTGTTAAGACTCCTCCATAGGACTTCACTACCTTATATTAAAAGCTCTATCCTATTCTATTATTGGGGTCCAGCCCTGGCATAACTGGGAAACAAGCTCTATAGATAGACCCTGTTTTAGCTTGTATATAGCTAAAACAAGCTACATAAATACAAGGCATTAATGAACAGCACAGATAATTGCCCCTTCTCCTTCTACCCATAACCAGAATCCAGTTCCCTCTCTGCTGTCACAGAGACCACATTAACTGTCAATAACTGAAACCATAAAAATAATATTCCAGTCAGATAGTTGTAAATAAGTCCCAATCTCAATACTATTGTCGTTTCAGATCCACCCAGCTCAGAACATCCAGGAAGTGATCTGTCAGCTTGTGGCCCTGACTCACTGCACTGGGTCTGTGGGTTGAGCACCAGCCAGCTCCAGCAAAACCAAAACCCTGCTCCTGGCCTTGGGCCCTCATCTGGAACAAGAGGGATGGGTAAGGGACTGCTGTCCTGTTTTCTTACCAGTGCAGACATCCTATCTTTGAAGTTGCAGAGTGTCACTTTAAAATATAAGTCTTTATAAAACTAAAGTTTTGGGTTTTATTTATTTATTTTAAATCCGTATTATTAGACCTAAGGAAATGTACAGAACTGATTTTTTTGGGTAAGTACAATAATGAGCCAGGTCCGGTTACTATATTTCACAGCAAAGCTGCACCAGACAACTGCTCTGTAAACAAAGGCAAGGGATGGGGTGAGAAAATCACTGAAAAATATTAAGTCCCCTGAGCACCATGGGATGTGCAATTTTCATTGTGCTCTGAGACATGCTTGTGTGGCCTTGTTGGTTCTATTGATCACCGTAGGTCTTTCCTAATAGAGTTACAAGACATTTTCAGTTGCAGACTTCAAAACCTGTGGGAAATGGGATCCAATCATCTGGCTGCTACAGCTCTGTGAGGCCAGCTCTGTCTTGCTGCTACTGCTCTGTTGGGCTTTAAACACAATACCAGCACATCTACAGCTGAGAAGCAGGGAACAGAGATTGTGCTGGCACAGGTTATGAATTTCTGTGAAGCAAGAACCAAGCCTTTCTGTTCATTTACAAAATTCAGTTAATTTTCTTATTATGTTCCTTTGCTATGGAACTGCACTTCTAATTTCCAACAGGATTGTGAGTGTAGGAAGAAAGTAGGAAGCATAAAGAGGTATTTTTATGCTCTTGTATTACACCAATATGTACAGTTCTGAATGGATAGAAAGAATTTTTTGTTATGATGAGGCAGAAGGTATTGGAAATACAGAAATCTCAGTGAAAAGGTGTTACTTTAAGTACAAAATCCTATCCACAGGGAATCTGAATAAGAAACTGGATTTGGGGTTCTTACTTCCATCAAAATAAACAAAAGACATTTATGTTTTGTTTATCAGAGCTGCAGTAAAAGACCATTAAAAAAGAAGGGGGAAGTTGTATATTTGTAACATTTCTACTGAAAACACATAAACAAGTTATTTAGCAAAGTCTGTGACTTAGAAACTAAAAACTGTAATAAAATACAAACCACTTTCCTTGTATAATAATCTATACCAATATTAAGCAAAAATAGATGTTTATCTTGTTTTCAGAAAAAAAAAATTCTATGCAAGGTTGTATGTAAAAATGCTATGCAAGGCCTGATGCAGCAAGACATGGAAAAAAAATTAGCTTCTGCTGACATGTCATGAAGTTTATGGAGCACAGCCCCTTATAGAATCAGGCTCATTGCTGCTCTCCCGTCATTTATAAGGAGTCCTTTAGGGTCAGAGGAGTTACCTCAGGACTCTTCACCACTGTCACGGCACTGGCCACAGGAACAAACACATGTAAATTTTGTTACATGGATTTGTGCTCCCCACCTCAGTCTGCTGTGATGCACAGCTTTCATAAAAGCAACACGGCAAAGCTGGGATTAGTGACACCCTGAAACTCCTAAAGTACTTCCACACTTGATTTCATAGTTCAGATTTCTTTACCATAACAGCATAAACATAAACATTATCTCATAGTTTGGATGGAGATCTTTCCTAAGAAATAACACAGCACAATGCATACAAATTTGTGTGGTACCGAGCTGAAACATGTGCTTACATCACCGTAACAAAACAACTACACTGATTTCAGTGAAGCTCACCCACGTGCTGGAAATGAGAGTTTCTGTGGAATGCATTGCATTCAGCAATATGTTATCTAGCAAGTCTGTAGGAGAAAGAGGGGGGGAAAAATGCATCACTCCAAACTGAAAGAAAATGAAACACAGCACAAATGTACATACAAACATTCAACAGCCCGAAGAGGATGATATGGTCCATGAAGACCTGCCCTCATAACCTCAGGAAATACAAATCAATCTGCGTTTCATCATCTGAAACTTGAACTTCTAGCTAGTAGCTCTGTGCTCTTCCCCCTGCCTTCTTCAAAAACTCCTCCTTGAGCTGATTTACACTGTTTGCTTCTAATGCTGACTTCGGCAGTTTGTTCCAGACCGTATTTCAACTACCCTTTGTGTAAAACTGTTCTGTCTGAATATATCGGAGTCCCTAAATTCTGGTACACATATTGGAGTGGTTACAGAAGTAATTTTAGTGTGGCTGGCAGCTGGCCTAACTCATGCTCTGATCCCTCCTCCCTTTTCTCAACCTAAGAGTTAATATTCTGCCGCCAAGTCAGGGCTGCCACAAGGAGAGTCTGCTCCAACCAAGAGCCAGAGCGACACCGTGTAAACTTGGCTTGTATCAGCAGGACGCTGTGGCCAGGGAAGTATTCCCAGCCCTTGGAAAGGGACCAAAGTAGTGAAATGCAAGGAGTAAGCAAATAAAGAGAAGCAGGACTCTACCTTCTACTATGTTAAATGATTCGATCCTATTCACCATCCTTTTATCTGCTTTCCACAAACATTTTCATAGGTTGGTAAAAGCACTTTAAACTCCTACCATAACATCTTATGTGGTCATATTGAAAAGTTGACAGAGACATCTAGGGAGCCATCAGGGGTAACAAAATGTAACTCCACCGGCCAATGATTCAGAGTGAACAATGTATATTGGAAACCATATTTATAGCAAATATTTGGCAACCTGTCCATAGGTCTAAAATGCATTGATATAAACAATTTTAATATAACTTCGGATATAGAGATTTGTGAAATCTGAACTCTATTCAAATTCTATTCAATGCCAGCTGTAGGCTCGCACTGAAGTAGCTGGAAAGCAATGGGAGAGTGAACAGCTACCTCCAGATTTGAATAAAGTCAGGTGATCTTACAATAGTAATGTAGGATTCTTAATTTTACTTCTGACAATCTGTATTTTTTAAAAGATTATATTTGCAAATTTCTTTCTAAATCCAGTTTTGTGCAGGAACTAAGGTTAGAGAAGAGGCAGACAATCCATCAAGTGTGCTGTAACTTTCAAATAAAGGTGACATATTTTTCCTAGTCAGAACAACTTTCATCAGGAATATTTTTGGAAATTTAGAAAATCTCTTTGATGTCAGAAGAACTGTTTCTCACATTCTTTTGAAGCAGACAAAAGGTCAGTGTTAATTGCAATATGCTGTAAATCATACAGATTACTTTCAAGAAAATATTTAAAGGAGATATCTTATATATGACATTCATTCTTCAGCTAGCCAGACATGGATGAAGTTTAATTTATAAAGAACTAAAGGGATGGAAGCCTCTTGAAAAACACTGAATTTAATGAAATTCTTCTGTTTTGTTACCAATTTACAGATATCATCTTTTCTTACTTATTTATGGAGAGAAGTGTATTAATCATTACATGCAGAGCTGTAAATTCAGCAGAAACAAATTATCATCCCTAAAACTCAAATGCTTTCACACGAGCTAAAAGTTTTTAACAGCTCTGATAGAACCAATGGACAAAAAAAGATTATGTATCTTTTGAAACACAAACCTGCAAAGATGTTATGCTCAATTACTCCGACAAAAGATTTGGAAACCAACAATATCCCCTGTGGAATACCACTGCTAAAGTAGAATGCTAAATCAAAAGCTCAAAGTTAAGCAAGAATAATATAGCATAAGCCACATTAAGTGCATAACATCCTTAAAGCTAGAACCCACTTGGATATTTACTAAAAAACTATTTCTACTTTCATGGAGGAAAAAAAAGAGCTCAAACCATGTGTAGATAGAATAAAACTACAACTCTGGATATCATGTGGAGAAGTGGTGCAACTGGGCAGGTTGCATCCTGACTGCTGCTCCACTGGTGAGCAGCCAAAGAGTTAAGATGCTGTTTTATGGACTAAACAAAGCTTCAGAGAACACTCTTATGTTAATGGACAATAAAAAACAGCACTAGGGCCTGAGGCAAAGAGGAAGCTGAGTCTGGAAGCCTTTTAGAAGATGGAGAAGTCTAGCTACAGCTGAAACACCGGCAGCCAACAGAAGGCACTGTAATTCAGATGAGGATTTCTAGCAAGGTACTGGATCAAGGTGCTGAAGGAACCTCAGGGCTGCCATGTTGCATTGGTATTTTCCAGACTGATGGAGGAAAACTGGCTTGTTTTATTTTCAAGGAACACCATCAGCCAAGCTGCACAGGGAGCAGGGTTTGCACACACAAAAAAGTTTCCATCTGCTGGAAAAAACAGAGATGCATCCAGCCACCTGCTGTGGGACCAGGGCACAGAAACTACCGGGGAGAGACGAGACAGTGTCCGCACAGTTGACAATGACAGCAGCGTTCATCATGGCATTGCTGTACATGCTTGAGAGGCCGTTATACTTGGGACACATCCCCCCTGAATGCTGACACTGAGTAACTGAGAATGGAACACGGGCTGTTTCTGAGGGAAGGGAATGATGTTGCCAAAAAAGCACTAAGAATACAAGTCCAATTTAGGACAGTCAGTTCTTATTATCTTCATTGTGATGTCAAGCCCATACTTTTGGCTGTACAGAAAAAAAAAAAAGGATCATCTTTCTGAATTACAAGCCTAACAGACAGAACTTCTGCACATGCAAGTAGGGGACGCCAGGGTCTGGAAGGGTCTCTTGACATTGTGGGTGGATATCAGAAAGCTTGACCTCCTCTCCTAGGACAGAACTGGTAGGGCTATACACAAGGGAAAATCATGTTAATTGTGTTACCATATATTTTAGCTGCTCTATGTATTTAGCCTGAATATCCATGATATGTGCCCTAGAGAAAAGAGGTGCCACAGGATCAGCTCTGCTACAGTTCTTGTTCTCCAGACAGATGAACCAGTCAGTGAGGAAGAAAAAAAAACATTCATCTGAAAAAAGGGTGAATTCATTGATTGATGTTAAGGCTGATTGGGAAGTTGAAAGGAAAACAAGGAAAAATACAGAGCACACCACTGTGGTTTTAAAGTTAACAGGTTTTTCCCATCAGGTAATGCTGTATATGAAATAACAATGGTGCTAACTAAACCATTAGTTACTGCTTGATGATGATACGTTACATCTTTCTGTAAACCTCTTCTTGACATTAGCAGAATCTACTGTGAATGAAGGCGGAATAATGTCCTATATTGCTATCTGGCATATGCCATGTGTTTATGCAATGAATTTGATCTGTTTGGTTTGGAGCATATAGTGCTGGTTACCCATGCTCCTTGTATGCTTTTATCTCTTGAAGATGCAGCTTGTCCTATTTTTTGGCATTTTGACTGCCTGTTGAAAGAGGTAAGAGCAAAGACTTAATCATGGCAGTCTACTGACAGTCATTCTTGCCAAACTAGGGCTGTGTTCAGTGTGGGATGCAAACAGACACTCATCCTTCAATTCATGAACACCAAACTTCACACTGACAGGTAGCTGTTAGAGAACTTTCACTTCTAAATTATCAAGTAAAAGAGACATAAAGAAAGAAAATAAAAGCTAAGAAATTAGAGACAGTTACTAAGATACTCCAGTGAACAGTATTGATTGAAAAATCCATTCCTAAAATTCAGAAGTAAAATTAACTGCACTTATTGCATCAATCAGTGACATTGCAGAGTTTGAAAGTACAGCATGAAAAATGAACAAATGATATGAAAGATAAAAGCAGAATGTAATTATAATACGAAAATATTTGCAAGTTATATTTTATGCAAGAGTAATAGATCCTTGCAAGTTTGAAAACTGTGTGTCACACAGAGGGAGTGGATAATTACTTAAAACTTTTCCAAAAAGTTCTAATGCAAGTGATACAGCTACAAATAAAAATCAAATTAAGAGTTTATGGCAAATGACTTCAAGCAATACAATCTCATTCTTCTGAAGAGATTTGTTTACACAGTGAGATTAAAAATGTGAGAGATTGACACATTCATTCTAGGAATATCAATTTCCTAGAGTTTAAGCCATTAGTGCAATAACCTTTAACCTGGTTTGAGATAAGTCTACGTCAGCATGTACAAAATAGGGTCTGTCTAGCTGTTTGGCCCAGTGTAATAAGCCAGTTACTCTTTCAGTGTGAAATGGCAATTTCTGTATTCCTTTAAAGCCCCTCTGCTTTAATTCAGCATTCTCACTCTATTTTCCTCCTCTTCCATGCAGGTCCTACCCTGCAGGTCTAAGGAATTCCCAGGAAACTTCCTCAAGACATTCCTCTAAGGAAAACAAAAATATTTCTCTGGAAATACATTGAGGACTATGAAGACTCGTCTGGAGGGAAATTAGCGGTAGCATTGCCTGGGATTACACTGGAGACTTAAAAGACTGACAGCTTTGCTTTCTCTGCTAATGCAAAATAAGGTGCACTAGTCCAAGGAAGAGCACTGCACCAAAGGACAAGTTTGCAGTACTCAAGCACATACAGCCTAACACATGCACACAGAAGCACATTTTCTTCACTGATTTTTAGCATTAGGACTGTCTTCCTGAATTTAATAATCAGACACATCAGAGTCACTAAACAGCCATCTCATTTACTGCCTACATTTCAATTAACTTCATTTTTTCCAGACTCTGATCCACAAATGTTGTCAGTTTTTCCTTAAGCTTTGCTTTTTCCAGCCTTCAAAATCTCACATTTGTTGTCCCTTCTTTTTTCATGAAGTGAGTTATCAATAGGAAGGACCCATGTAGTTTTCCCTCAGATCTTAAAATTCTGCAGTTGCCCAAGACTGGTAGGCCTTACCCAGCGCTCTTCTACAAATAAAATAGGCATCCAAAACACAGAAAGAATGCCTTATTCTGCACAGTATGCACTGTGGTGTTTTTCGTGTAAAAATAAGACAGGATTATTAGCAGGGCACTGAAGGGAGGTGCTCATTTAGTTAACAAAAAAGGCACGTTTACTTTGTTAGGCCACGCCATATGTGGATACCTGCTTCCTACATCTCTGTAATCACAGTGACAAGGAGCAGGACTTCTTCTGCTTGCTGTGAAGCTTTCTGGATCACCGGAGATGATGTTCAGAGTCTGGCTCTCAGATTCTGCCGATTTGTGTTCAGGCTCTTTAAGACTGGAGTGAGCAGCCCAACAACAGCTGGCAGAGGAAGGCACATCTGAGAGCCTGGGCTGAATGAGGGCTTGTGACAAGGGCACAAAATATCAGTAACTAAACTCCTTATCGTTTCCTGTTGGGCAAAGCAAATGAGTTGGGTAAACAACACTGCAGGGGTAATGGTGTGCAAAGCAGAGCTGGCCTTGCTGAAAGGTTTATGTTTTGATCCTTTGCTTAGTCTTGCTTACACCATCCTCCCCTCTCAAACAGACCAAGTTTTCGCGATGTACAAAAAACAAGAGAAAATACACAACAAAGGCAGCCAGCTACAGCCCCAGGCACCACGCAGCTCTCCAGATAGAATACAGCATTTGGACACGTCCCACTCTCTTTGACGCTTTCTGTTTGGGGCAGTAAGAGTACCAGGAAAAAACGGGCAGCAGCACCGTGCTCTCGGATGCTGTTTTCTCCGCCACCTCCTGCATTACAGCCCCGTGCTTGCGCAGAGCTAACGGTCTGCGCGCTGTATTACTCGTGTTGTGTGTGTTGTGCAAACCTGCTGCTATTCTGTGTGTATAGCTCAGCTGGACTTCACCGGCTTAGTAGTTTGTATCTGAGGACAAACTACAAAAGATTGGCATTTCCAGGATATGCTGGATTTTGAGCTGAGCAGCTGTCCTGAGCATGTTTTGCATTGCCACATATTGCTGGGGGTACTGTGCATGTAATGACAGATCTAATGAAGGCACGACAAGCTTTTCTGCGCCAGGTGAGGGACAACAGGGTGTGGCTCCGCCTTGAGATCAAAATAAGGTAAATGGCCCAGTTAGCAATAAAGATTGACCATTACAGTCCAAATAATTCAATTTACAATCCTGCAAATTTACTGCTGCAGAATATATTATCATCATAACTGCATCTATCCTAACCCACTGATGACCTCGGGGAATTTTCAGGAATATTACTTCTATTTTCTGTCCTTTCATCCCTAATGTATACAGGCAGACCTAGCTATATCTGCAACAAGAGAAGCCATTATGTCTCAAGAACAAAAATGACCACTCCCATTATCTGAATGCCAAATTTCATATATTCAGTTCACCAGTCTCCCACACAGTAGCTTTTCAGCTAAGCTACTAAATGAGATGGGCTCATATCTTTAAAAAGGATAGAAGTAACATTTTTGTCAACAACACCGTGAAACTATAGCAAGAAAAACCTAACAGACATGCTAAAATATGAAAAACTGCCATTATATTTAAATTCTCTAACAAAGCATATTACATTTATTATCATGAATAAATTCACAGATTTACCATCCATCAAATACTAGGCTTTATTTTTCTGTATAAAATAAATACAGCTGGAGTATATGATTATGACTTCACCATTATTTTGCAAAATCATTTAATTTAAACAGAGATGCCTATTCATTTGATACTATAAAACTGAAAACAGAGTGAATGATCAAATTATTGTAAAACACGAACACATTGTACACGAAGAAAACATAGGTAGACTTTCTTGTGAAACTGCTGGGTTTTATCACTGTTTAATGATTTGTTGCACTATTTATAGGATAAAAAATAAATCTAACATGATTCATCATATTAGCCAATAAATCATGGGACAAGTCATTAGGCAGAGTGATAAAATCAAGTGTTTTAGAAATAAGTTAATCTATGATGCCAATGTCTAATCTAAACAGTTGCTTAAAAACCCTATTTACTAATCATTTTTACATAAAGGAAGAGTGATGATTACGTAGATTAAATGTGTACTTATTCCTATAAGCAGTAGGTAATCACATGTTCTGTGTTGGTCTGTTCTGAAAGAAAAAAAAAGATTTTAAAAAATCTACTGCAGAAAAAAAGTGATGTCATTTTGATTATCTTCGTATATTTACAAAGGGCTTTCTTCACCTCTTTTGAGTCTGCCTTAAATTTTGGCAAAGAAATAGTTAAGTGAAAGCATGCTGCAGGGTTACTGGACAGATACTATCT
This sequence comes from Alectura lathami, assembly GCA_013399715.1. NCBI lineage: Eukaryota > Metazoa > Chordata > Aves > Galliformes > Megapodiidae > Alectura > Alectura lathami. Next base: position 115,445 of record VXAV01007767.1, on the reverse strand, counting down.
TTTAGCTTTGCATTCCATAATATCCTAATTAACAATTTCATTAAGATGTGATGGCTGGTTCCAATGCTTCTTCATTCTTTAGTCTGAATGTTACCCTGTACTCTTTCTCATTTGTGACAACTGTGTTTATAGCTTCTCTGCCCATGGAGCTTCATGGCACTTTGAATTATGCTCAAGAGTATATGGGCATCACGTCACATTTGTGTGCCTGATATCATACATGACTAGCTGCGCTCCAGCCAGGGTCCTTAATGTACATTCTACAGATGGACTACCCTCTGAATGCTTAGCCAGATATTAAGTTAAATCTTTTTGGAGTCAAGCTTGTTTCACATCAGTTATACAAACATATTGGTTCCTTTAAAAGGACAAATGCACTGAGAGCAAGACAGGGAATCTAGGTTGGAAATCTAGGAATATCATTTTAAATTTTAGTTTAGCCTTTAAATTTGAAAATCTCTTCTTTGGGAATTATTGTTATCTGTAGAGGGTTTATTTTCACTTTCTTTATCCCAGAGAGAAGTAGCTGAGCAGTATTTATCAAGAAATGTGTAAGCTGTGTAGTGGGCTTAAACCAGAAAGAAACATAAACAGCAAAGCAAGCTCCTTCCCTCTTGCGCTCAGTTTTGTATTAAAATGCAACAAACCTGACAAGATAGTGACAAACCAACATGATATTTTATAGTCCAGGATTTTTCTCAAAAAGAAAAAAAAATGTTAACATCTGAATGCCACTGTCTATCTATTTATCACATTGGGACTATGTCATACACACTGTACCTTCTCGATAAGGCTAATCTTGAGAGCAAGGCATTTTCCTCTAACTGAAGGAATATGTTTGAGTACAAAAGCATCTGTAATTAGGGCTGTGATCAACTGTTTGCTTGTCAAGCAGAGTCAGGTGAACAAGCCCCTCCAGCTCACCAAGCGCATTGGGGAAGGGAGGGGCAAGCTGGGCGCTGGGAAGGGGGCTGTGTCAGGAGGCTGAAGGGAGCAGAGGGGATACAGTTGGGTTTGCTGATTTCTTGTTGTTTTTTGATCTCATTCCATACAGTACGTTTTGTGAAAGATGCCTGTGAGATGGACAACAGAGAAGGGATAGCAATTCGATACTTTATGCAGCCTAGGCGTGGATAATTTGTTTGTAGCTTTATTTGGTTTTTAATGTGCAGAAGTCCCATACATATAAAATGTAATAACCAGGCACACTCCAGAATCATATGCCTGCAGACCCGTTATCCTTTTAGAACCTGCTTATCTTTCGCTCCACTTTTTCCTGATGACACTTAAGGTCAGATTTTTAAAGGCACTTAGATGCCTCATTTTATTGAAATCAATGGGAGATAGGTGCTTAAACATCTTTGAGGATCTAGCCCTTTAATGTTTATTAACAATGCCTCAGACGAAGGTACATCCCAGAAAGCATAATAATTGCCTTCCTTTATTAACCATGGTTTGTTGAGATAAGATAGAATCAAGTCCTCAGTCTCATCTCCTCTCAATGATTTCCTAAATGAGATCAGTTCCCACTTACATCCTGAATGACCAAGGGTGACTAAATCAGAGCAATGAAGTACCTTTCCGTCCTTGAAACTCAAATAATCTTTCAGACACTTTTCCCAGTGCTGCTGATTCGTATGATGTTACTGAGTCTCAAAATGTTTGGTGTTTTTCTTCAACACTCAGCTATAATCATTTTAAATAAAACTGAATAACTCTTTTTTTTTCTCTTTAAGTAAAAATGAAGTTGTTTTTTCCTTTGGGAACTTATACTCTCACATGATCTAGTGATCTAGTGGTTGGCAACCCTGTCCACAGCAGGAAGGTTGGAACTAGACGATCTTTGAGGTCCCTTCCAACCCAAGCCATGCTATGATTCTATGGTAACTGGAACTACAGATAACTAGGATTCTTTCCTTGCATTTTTGCTCTCATGCTTCTGTTCCTGTGGATTCACATACACTTTGCCCATCGACTCACGGCACAAAGCAGAGATACCTTCAAGTCAGCCAGGCAGTGCAGAATACATTGAACGTCTTTAGACAGAAAAATTAAAAAATCAGGAAAAAGCATTCATTGGGTGACTGGTAGGGAAAAGTAAGGAAGAGGTCTGTTTTCTTCGCAGACCTTTAACAGTGATGACTCACCTTTTCACCCAGGAGAACAAACTTTGGATCCAGACTTTCTCTTCTCTAAATACTTTCCTTTCCAGCTTCCTTCCCACCTTCTCTTTGTTCCTTTCATTTCTCTCCATCTCTGTGCACACAGTTCTCTCTCTTCCATTCTTTTTCAGTTCTGCTTTTTTTTTTCCCTGCTGCAAACTAGTCAATCAACATTAGGCACAACTGACCACCGCTCTGGGCAGTGAGCATCAGATACCAGCACCCCTTGAGATCCATTTAAAGCAGTACCAGTTGTCAGAACAGCAAAGGGCCTGAGTTCAGACACACTCACTGGAAGAGACCCCCTAACGTTTTCACGCTATTTGCCTGTAACCTCCAATACCATGTGATTCCTTTTTCTTTGTTCACTTCTTTCTTTCTTAACTTAATTTTCTTTCCTCTTTGAAAATCTTCAGCTGAATTCCTAGAAGTCTCATTCAGCACCTGAGATAAACGAAACATGGGGATTATTTTAAAATAATTTTTATGTAACCCAGAACAGCTAGGAAGACTGGATTCACGTTCCATTTCTGCAGAAGCTGGTGTCTCCTGGCCACACCACCTCTTCACAGTAACCATTCCTAAAGCCTGCTAAATCAGTTTTAACACTCTTCTGTGTAATAACAGCTCAGAGCATAGCCCTTGTGTGGATTAAGAGACTACCGTCTACACAAAGCACACAACAGTTTAGCAGTGAAAGAAATCCAGTCATTATCTCAATAAATTAAAGATCGACTTGAAAGACACTTCTTAACAACTAAATTTTTGAGGTATAACGATGAGCAAAACTACCCCAAAGTTCACTCACAGATGAAGTTTTAATGTTCCAAGTCCTTGTCGCATCCAAGATGTCTGTTGAAGTCAACGTGAACTCTGCCAGTCAATATGCAGGACCAGGGCTACCTCGTACACCAGCACTGAGATGTTCCTCCTGCCACCTTTCAATCCAGATGTTTTCAGAGAGGTAATCAGGTCATGTGGGAATCCCATGGCTAAAACCTTGAGCATTCCTATGAGCATTTCTATAGCTAGATTTCAGGGTCAGGGATTAAAGGGGTTCTTATCTAAAACATCCAAAATTATTTCTAATGTAGTCCTGCTAAGACATTTTACAGGGAATTACTTTTTAAAATGTATTTTAAACAGAAACACACCACCATATTTTCTGTGGGCTTGAAAGCTTATGTTAAGTTTCCAAATAAGTCAATTCTCAAAAGATAACATTTAAAAAAAAAAAAAAAAGTGTTGCAAGCGAATACTGTACATAACAAACAAGACTTAATTAAAATTTAAATTGAAATCTGTATTGGCTGATCACTGCTGAACTGGAAATATTTTAAAGCAGGATTTTCAAAAGCTCTCGCTGGTAAAATGTTCAGGTATTTAGTATATATAATTAGGTTAAAAAACATCAAAGTCTTCTCCTCACCAAAGTACAATCAGAATTTACTAAAGGGCTTGATGTCCATCTGTTCTTACTCTGACATTTACAGTTGTATTTCTACACAAGCTTAGCACCTAGAATGCTGAAGTCCTCTGGGAATCTGGATGTGTTTTGACAAACAGCATCTGAGCAGAGGTAGAAATTCTGCTGTTTTAGAATCTAGTTCCAGCTGTGGGTGATGGACTATGCTGAAAATCTGTCCCATAACCATCAAGATCACAATGCCACTCTTTTTTTTTCCTTTGGGCAGTTGCTGTATGAGGGATGCTGTATTGCACAAGGTGCCTGTATTAATATAAAAACTGGATGGGTTTTGTTTCAGACACAACTTTAATTTTCTGATTACCTCGTCGTATATCTGACAACTATTCTACGTGCCCGGACATTCAGATCACTTAGGCCACATGCAAAAGTCAGCTGCAGATGAAGACTGAATGAAAATCATCCTGAGAGATCAGCACACAGTCAGATTTGCTGACCCATTAGCCTGTTCATTACTGACAGAGGTAAATAGCTGTAAGAATATTAACAATGAGACCTCGGGCAACCATAAAGCCCTACCTAAGGTGATTTGAGATATCACCCTATACTTTTAGCGCATTATAAAGAATCAATAAAAGCCAAAGTCAGCAAAGTGAATACATGTCATATTTAAATCTAATTAAAGGTTATTTTTGTACAGATCTCTAGTACCCTTCAGTAGGGATAATTTCATCTTCCAGTCATGATCTCTCGGCACATATTCAACACTGCGTACTACCGAAAGCACTCAGCTGACTAAGAGATAATGACTCTTTTTATTGTGTTTTGATTCATATTTCATAATAAAATAAGTTTTAAAGTTCTCTTTAGAAATCTCTATGATTTGCTAAGTAGTAAAAAAATCTACGGTCTTGAAAAAATTCTTTTCGTAACCTAACATGCATATTTTCTGTTCAAAACATGCTACTGCAATAAAACAGTTTATGTAAATATATTAGAAAAAAAAAAAAAAGCTGTCAAAACCTGCATGAGTTGTTTAGGCAGTTGGAATGAGAACCAGCAACAATGAAGATGTGCTACCTTCCTATTTGGCCACGTGCCACAACTCTGAAGAGGAGTCCATCTAGAACATGCAGCACATTACCCTGTTGAGCAAGCTATCTTTTTTTTTTTTTTTCCCCTAAAGTAAAAAATTTTTGACAAGCAACTCATCTATAGCCATTTCACACAGTTTTTCTTTCATTTGCATTCTCATTAGAAAATGTGATTTTATAAAATGGAACATGGAAGTGCTCACCACAAGCTGAACACACTGAACCCCACATCCGAGGTGATAATCCAAACTGAGCTGACAGCAGATAGGATGCAGGATCTGTGATTGGCAATTTAAAAAACACTAAGTGAAATATGAGCAGCAACATCACATCACAAATCATTGAAACAAAGGGACTCAACCTTTTTCAGGTTAACTTAATAGGGGCTGGACAAAACAAGAATGGACACTTTACAGGAAATGAAATATAAACAGAATGTTCCTAAACACTTTAACCATTTTGCAAATTTTATAGGAACAATATAATGCTTTGACTATGATTTTATTGAAGAAAGAATACATTTTGGCTCATTCCAATGCTTTGATTTTATTGTTAGAAATTCTCCAGGTTTATAAGTGCTTGATGCCAAGTTTTAAACATACTGTAATGGAGTCGATTTCCAACCAGGTCCAGGGAGCCACAAACGCAGAAGTCATTAACAAATAATGGGCTTTGTGTGCTACACTTAGATGAAGTTTCTACAGGAAAAAAGCGGGTGTGTGATTTCTGTTAGCTGCTGATGTAA